>JAREIK010005728.1:40000-67394 GCA_029783825.1 Sapria himalayana | reverse complement strand
TATAAAAAGATAGATAGACGGACAATAGAAAAACAAATAAACATCTAAATAGATAGTTTATAGACAAATTGATAGACAAATTGATATAGAGAAATATTTAATGATTGATAGATAGAAAACAGATAGATGGACAACATTATAGATTAATTGATAGATAGATTGATAGACATAATTATTCATAGATTGAAAGACCAATTGATAGACATCTTGTTAGATAATTTGATATATAGATTGATAAATAGATGGATAGATAGATAGATAGATTTATTGATTGATAAGCTAAGAGATAGAAAAATATATAGACATATAGATAGACTAATAGTTAGACAGATTATTAGACAAATAGACAGACATGCAGATAGACAGGTAGATATATAGTTAGATAGATAGATTTACAAATAGAATGATAGAGCGATAGGTAGATAGATAGAAATAAGATAAATAAATAAATAGATAGATAAATAGATAGATAGATAGATAGTAATATAAATAGTTAAATAAATAGTTAGAAAAGCAAATAGAAAAGTAGATAACCAGATAAATAGATAGATAGATATACATTTAGATAGATAGATAGATAGACAAATAGATATACAAATATATAGATAGTTAGATAGAAAGTCAAATAGATAGATAGATAAGTAGATAGATAGACATACAGACAGACAAATAGATAGATATGCAGTTATCTAGGTAGATAGATAGTCAGGCAGTTTTTCAATTAGACAGAAAAATAAATAGATAGATAGATAGATAGACTGATAGACGAACAAACAACTATAAAGATAGATAGATAGATAGACAATAAAATGACAAATAGACATTAAACAGACAAATTGATGGATAGATTGAAGGATAAATTTTTAGACAAAAAAATAAATAGATAAATAGAAAGTTAGATAGACAGATAGATAGATTGATTTATTGACATAATGATAGACATATTGATAGTATAAGAGAGAGAGATAAATATATTGATAGACAAATTGATTGATAATAAATAAATGGATAGATAGATAGATAAATAGATAGAAAGATAGATAGACAAATAAATAGATTGATTGATAGACAAATAGATAAATCGATATATAGACAAATAGATAGACATATTATTAGAAAAAGAGATAGATAGATTGACAGATAGATAGACATGTAGATAGATAGAGAGATACTTTGATAGACAAATAGATAGATATATAGATACGTATATAGATAAATAGAAATATGTATAGATAGACAAATAGATAGATAGATAGATACATATATAGACTGATAGATTAATAGATTGATAGACACATATATAGACATATAGAAAACAAATAGATAGACAAGTAGATAGATAGATATATAGATAGATAAATATATAGATCGACAGATAGATATATAGATACATAGGTAGATATACATACAAATAGATAGAAAGATATATAAAAAGATAGAAAGATAGATATACAGATATAGATATATAGATAGTTAGAGAGATTACAAGTTAGACAGATAGATAGTAGTTTAATAGATAGATTGATAGACATATTGATAGATGGATTGATAGATAGTTTGATTGATAGATTGATAGAAAGTTTGATAGATAATGGATAGAAAAAATAATAGGCAATTAGATAAGTAGATCGATAGATGGATAGATAAACATATAGATAGAAAGATATGTAGAAGGAGAAATAGACAAACTTATAGATAGACAAATTGATACACAAATAGATAGAGAGATAGATAGTTAATTATATTGATAGAGACATAGATAGTCGGCAGTTATGTAGGCAGTTAATCACGTATGTCGGTAGATAGAAGTTTGAAAGACAAACAAATAGGCAGATAGAAAAATAAACAGATAAAGAGATAGACAAACCGATAGATAGATAGGCAAACAGTCATAAAGATAGATAGATAGTTAATACATAGATTAATAGACACATATAGATAGATAGATAGATAGATAGATAGACATATATATATATATATATATATATATATTGATAGTTAGACAAATAGATAGACAGATTGATAGATAGAATGATAAAAATATTGATAAACATAATGATAGAAAAATTAATAGAGAGATTAATAGTTAGAAAGATAGATAAATAGATAGATAGATAGCTAAATATTTAGATAAATAGAGAGATAGATAGATAGATGGATAGATAGATAGATAGATAAACAGATAGATTTTTTTTAAAGGTTGTTTTATTAATATTATCACCGTCTCTTTTGGCAGAGGAATACCATTTTTACAAACTACTTCTACCCTTATCCCTTTTACACCCACTTTCAACCTAATCTAAAAATAAAAATTTTTAGTTAATGTAATCTATCTTTTGCCTATTAGGATTGCTTGATCTCCTTTTGTATCTTTTAAAATCATGTATTCTGCCAAGGCCCTATGTTTAAGTCCTTCTCTTTCCATGCTTTAGTCTTTATAATTGCACCCATCCTATGCTTTATTTCTCAGTAAGGAAATGCTCTTCTTGTGCCTTATGCACCGTGAGGCTTTCTTTCGTTGCATTCTTCAAGGACTCATCCATCTCCATTCTTCCAATAGCTGCAACTGACTCTAGACTGACTCACATGACTTCTTACAGACTCAACTTACATATCTATATACCGACTCAAGACCAATCCCTTACATCATATGCAGCCAACTCAAAACAGACTCAGGATAGATACAAAATAATAGGCTCGGGACATATACAAAAATAGACACAGCCTTTATCGAAACAAATCCAACATAGCCAGCTATTTCCAGCCGTTTCCATGCCTCTCTAATCTTGTCCAGCCTATCTCGTTTCACTTAACAAATAGATTGACATAGTATTATATAGGAACATAGATAGATATTAAATAGATAGATAGATAGATAGGTAGACAAATAGATAGATAGAAAGATAGATAGATATATAGATAGATAGATAGAAATATAGATAGATATAGAGATAGATTCATAGATACACATATAGAAAGATAGACAGACAGACAAATAGATAGATATATAGATAGGTAGACAGATAGATATACTTATCGATAGATAGATATATAGACAGATCGATAGAAAGATAGATTGATAAATAGATAAATAGATAAATAGATAAAAGATAGATAGATTGACAAGAAGATAGGCATATTGATAGATAGATATATAGATAGACAGATAGAAAAACAGGAAGATAGATATACAAATAGACACAAAATAGTTATATAGATAGATAGATAGTTATATAGGCAGACAAACAAATAAGCAGACATATAGAATGATAGACAAAAAATTGGCAGATAGATAGACATACAAACAAAGAGAAAATCAAATAGATATATATATATACTGATAGAGAGAAAGAAAGATTGTTTTATACATAGATTTATAGGCATATAGATAGACAGATTGATAGAAAGTTATATAGACAGATAGATTGATAGACAGACAGATAAATATATAGATAGATAGACATATAGATAGATATTCAAATAGATAAAAAGATTGATAGATAGAATGATAAAAAGATTGATTGACATATTGATAGATTGATTGATAGATAGATTCATAAATAGATCTATAAATAAATAGACAGATGAATATATAGAAAGATATATAGATAGAAAAATAGATAGATAGACAGAAAGATAGATAGATAGATAAACAGAAATACAGAGAGATAGATAGATAGATACATAAATACATGGATAGATAGATTGATAGATAAACAGACAGACAGATATATAGATAGGTAGATAGAAAGATTGAAAAATAGATAGATAGAAAGATAGATAGATAGACGGATATATATATATATATATATATATATATATATATAGATACACAAATAGATAGATTATTAGATAGACTAAAGGACATACAAACAAATAAAAAGACAAAAATTGAGAGTTATATAGACAGACAAATTGATAAATAGATTTATAGACCGATAGTTAGACAAATAAATAGATAGATAGATGGATTAATAGAAAGATAGATGGATTACAAGAAAGATTGATATACAGATTAATATATAGATTGAAAAGAGATTAATAGATAGATTGATTGATAGTCAGACAGATAGATTGATAGATATAAAGACAGACAGACAGATAGATAGACCGATTGATTGATAAATTATTAGATTGATATATCTATCAATAGATAGACAGATACATAGACACATAGATAGACAGATAAATAGAAATAGAAATATAAATACAAATAGATAGACAGATAGAAAGACATATAGATAGACAGATAGATAAATAGATAGATAGAAAAATAGATATATAGAAATATAGATAGATAGATAGATAAACCAAAAGATAGATAGACAGATATATATATATATATATATATATATATATATAGTTAGATATACAGATAGACAAATAGATAGATAGATATATATATATATATATACACACACACATACATTCAGATAGATAGACAGATTGATTGCCAAATAGATAGTTAAAAAAATAGATAGATAGATAAATAGATAGACAGATATATAAATAAATAAATAGTCATATAGATAGACAGTAAGATAAACGAATAGATAGATAGATAGATAGAAAGATAAATAGATTGGTCGATAGACATATAAATAGATAGATAGATGGATGGATAAATAGATAGGTAGATAGATGGATGGATGGATAGATAGACAGATAGATAGATACACAGATAGAAAGACTGATAGAAAGATAGATTGACAGACAACTAGATTAATAGATAGATAGATAGGCAGACAAATAGACAGACAGATAGATAGGTTGATTGATAGACATATAGATATAGAGATACATAGATAAATAGACAGACAGATGGATATATAGATTGATAGATCGATTGATAGACAACTTGATAGAAGACATATTGATAGATAGATAAATAAATAGATATATTGATATAAAGATAGATAGATAGATATATAGATTGATAGATAGATAGATAAACAAATAGACACATAGATAGAGACACAATAGCATTACAAGAAAAACCCAAATAGCTAGTGAAATTCTCTAGCTATATGGGCTTTTTTCGTTGCTAAAATAGAATAACGACGGAATAATGATGAAAATTAATCCAAGCTAAAAAGTTTTACACAAAATATTAACGAGAAAATATAATTTCCTTAGGTAATTTTTTAACGACAGAATTTCCTTAGCTAATCTTTTTTTCCCTTGCTAATTTTTTCATAATTAAGAATAGTAATTAATATTTTCGATTGAATATATACAAATAATTCTATATCTAAATTAATGATGAAAAATTATCTAGCTATTTTCATTTGAAACATATTTTTACAATTTTTTTTGCAAAAAAATTGATTACATATTTTTAAATTTGTATATTAACTTAAATAAAAACATATACTATAAACAATTTTTATGATTACCAAAAAAGAAGTTCAAAAATTCAATTGATACAATTGTTACATAGTTAAAACAAAAACATAACATGGGTATATAATCATTTAAAACTATATCATCATCCTCATAATTAATGATGCATTTATGCTAGGCTCTTCTATGTGGTTTCTCTACCAGAACTCTATTGGCTTTCTGTCTCGTAAGGTCACTAACTGTGACTCCATATAGGACATCTGCTATTGTATTATATTTAGTATTGCTCAGAAAAATTATTTTGAACTTCCACAACAACATAATTATCAATGATGAAATCATGAAAAAAAAGCCGAATATTATAAACTAATGACAGTCGCACTCTATACACAAAACAAAAGCAAATACATGTGAATGAAAATATTACATAATTTCTAAATGTATTGGTTGACCAAATCCAGCAGCTAAAGCATCTACAACAAGTTTATCTTCCAATTTCAAGCACTTTATCAATTCCTTTTCATTCTTTTCATGGGCTACATATACAAAATAGTACTTATCATCGAGCATGTTCCAGTCCTTGATCAATGCTTCCTTTACAAATGCAGATAGAGGCTTAGATTTTTTACCAAGAAGATGAAGAAATAAATTTATGAAAAAATAATCAAGAGAGAAAACTAATCAAATAAAATAACAAACCAAAAAAATAATTAAATAATATAATGTAGCCAGAAGAAGTAATTAGAAATAAATACAAAAATGAGAACTAGCATTCAATGAAAAATTGAATCATGTAGTTTTTCTCGGAGATGGGTTCCCAGGTCCGATACAACACCATGTTCTTCCATTCAATATTAAGGATCAAGACACTCACTGGAGCTTCTAAACATCTAACTCCAACCTCATTAGCTAACTCATTTTATTATTCCCAGACACCACACTTGTGTGTCTCATTCTCTCTAATGAAGATGAATATTTTTTCACCTTATCCAACAACTCAAACCAAGCAAAACGAGATGATACCATCAATTGAATAAATACCAAAAATGATACACAAATTGATTATCAACATGTTTTTTTAAACAAGCTTACTAACACATGGAAATAATAGACACCTGATGTGAGGTGATAACAAAGAGAAGTAGTAAATTCAAATGAGAATCAGCTGAACAAACAACTGGACCAAAATGGAAGAAAAAGAAGGGAACTTAGCCTGTCCATCATGCACCCTTGTTGTTGTAGTTGAGCAACATCACCAATATCAAAATGGCCACCTTAATAAACAAACAAATATCAGCAACATGCACCATAACTAGAAGGTGGGCTACCTCAATTTGTATTGGCTCATAGTAAAGGAAGTAATCTGGCATTCTTCTGGTCTCATCCGACTCTCCTCTTCTTGGCACAGGCTCAAACTACATCAATTTTAAGGGCAACCTTATAGGTTTCGTAATTTCAAACACACATATATATCCATATATCTAATATCATGTTAACAATTAAAAAAATAATAAACACTCAATAATCAAAATGTTATACAACTAAAATTCTTATATAATGGACAAAAATAATTAGTGCAGCTCAAATTGAGTAATCTCATCAAAAGTATCCAAAATAAAAAAATCAACAAAAATAATATATTCTCTCAACACATGTTCATATATAAATCTCTATCTCCTTAAATGACATTATATTTTACATTTTTCAATAGACTAAATCAACTCCCTTATAAATAACAAATTATGATGGATTTACTATCAAAACTATGATGAGCTCAAATAGAGTGTAAGTGAGAAACAAGTGCAAAATATTCATCAACCTCGAAATAGATCTCAATCTTTCATAGATGTTTCACTTATCTAAGTATATTAAATACAACATTATGTAAATTTTTATAAAAAATTTATTAAACTAATTATACAGATAATATATGTAATATATAATTAGATAATTACAAGATATCTGAACTTTGTTATGATACTCACATATTAAATACAAAATTATATTTTATATCTGTCTATCTCTCGATTTATCTATCTATCTACTATTTATATATGTATTTATTTAGTTATTTGTCTATCTATCTATCTATCTATCTATCTATATATCTGTCTGTATATTTATCTATCTATCCATCTATCTATCTAAGTGTCTATCTATCTATAAAACTATCTATTAATAAATTAATCTATATGTCTATCTATCTACTTTTCAATCTATTTTTTTATCTATTTATCTATCAATCGAATTATCTATTTATCTATCATTCTATATATCTATCATTCTATATATCAATCATTCTATATATTTATCATATATCTAATTATATATATATATATATATATATATATATATATATATATATATATATATAATTTATCTATCTATATATCTAATTTATATGCCAATTTATCTATCTGTATATCTGTCTATCTATCTTCTTTCTATAGGTCTTTCTGTATATATATCTATATGTCTATTCATCTATCAGTGTATTTAGTTATCTATCTATATGTATTACTATTTATCCATATATCTATATATCTATCTATCGATCTGTCTATCTCTTTATATGTCTATATGTCTATCTGTATATCGATCTTTCTTTCAATCTGTCAATATATCTACATGTCTACTTGTCTACTTGTCTACTATTCTATTTGTCTATCTATCGATTTTTCTAAATGTAAATCTATCTCTCTATCTGTATATCTATCTATCTATCTATCTATCTATCTTTTAATATGTCTATATGTATATTTATCTATCTATCTATATGTGGATCTATCGATCTATCAACCTATCTATTTATCTATTTTTTTATCTTTTAATCTTTCAATCAATCAATCAATCTATATATTTATCTGTCTATCGGTCTATATGCCGAATTGTGTATCTATCTATTAGTCTATCTATCTATCTTCTAACTAACTAACTATCTATCTATATATCTATCTAAAGTTTGTATATAGATATGTCTATTTTTCTATATGTCTATCTATATATCTGTCAATCTATATATTTATATATCTATCTATCTATCCATCTAACTGTCTATCTATCTTTATGTCTATCTGTCAATCTATCTGTCTATCTATCAATTTTTTTGTTATTGTTTATCTTTTTATCTTTCTAACTATCTACCTATATATTTTTCCTTATTTCTATTTATCTATCTATCTATCTGCATATCTATCAATATGTCTATCTGCTTATCTTTGAATCTATGTATTTGTCTATCTATTTATCTATCTATATAACTTTTTGTCTATCTATCTATCTATATATCTATCTGTCAATTTATCTATTTGCCTATCTAGTTATGTTTTTATCTACCTATATGTTACATAACTATCTACCTATTTGCATATTTCTGTATCTACCTATCTGCCTATCTACCTATCTTTCTATCTTCCTATCACCTTTCTACTTATCTACATATATGTCTGTCTACCTACCTACCTATCTGTCTGTCTATCTGTCAAGCTAATCTATCTTTCTATTTATCTATCTATAAATCTATAAATCTGTCTGTCTGTCTGTTTATCTATTTATTTTTCTTTCGATTAATCAATCTATCTGTCTATTAATCTTGGGGTCTATCTCTCTTTCTATTTTTAACTACTTGACTAGGTGACTATCTTTCTATATATCTATCTATCTGTCTATCTGTCTATCTGTCTATATGTCTATATGTCTATATTTCTATCTATTTATCTATCTATCTATGAATCTTTTTATTTATCTATCTGTCTATCTATATAGCTCTTTATCTATCTATCTATCTATCTAACTACCTATTTGTCTGTCTATCTATCTATCTTTCTTTCTATCTTCATAACTATCTATCTGTCTATCTATCTCTCTATCTATTTGAAAATATATCTATCTGTCTTATTTCCTTTTTGTTTATCTATCTATGTGCCTTCTATTCATGTATCTATCTATTTGTCTATATGTCTATCTGTATATCAGACTATATGTTAATCTATCTACATGTATATCTAACTAACTAACTAACTATCTATTTTTAAATCTGTCTATCAATATTCAAGATGTCAATCAATTAATTTCTCTAATTGTCTATCTGTCTATGTGACTATCAATTTATCATTTTATCTATTTATCTATCTTTATATATATATATATCTATCTATCTTTCTTTCTGTCTGTCAATATCTTCATCTGTTTATCTATATATCTATCTATTTGTATATCTATCAATATGTTTATCTATATATCTATCTATCTATTTATGTATCTATCTAATTATTTTCTATCTATCTATTTATGTATCTATCTATCAATTTATCTATCTATCTCTTTATATGTCTATTAATCAATCTGTCTATCTGTCTATCTATCTAGCTATCTATTTATCTAACTTTCTATTTGCTATCTGTATACCTAACTATCTGTCTAGCTATATATATGTCTATATGCCAATCTATCTATTTGAATATCAGTCTATCTTTCTTTCTATCTGTCTATCTTTTTATCTTTCTTTCTTTCAATCTGTATATCTCTCTATATTTCTTTCTTTCTTTATTTCTATCAATCATTCAATTAATCTGTCTCTTTATCTATTTATCTATCTATTTATCTATCTATTTATCTATCTATTTATCTATCTTTATAACTATATATCTGTCTATCTATCTATCTATTTGATTATTTTCCTATCTATCTAATTATCTATCTGTCTATTTGTCTATGTGACTTTTGTTTATCTATCTATCTATCTATCTAGCTATGTAACTATCTATATGTCTATCTGTCTATCTATCTATCTATCTATCTACTTGTCTATTTGTCTATATATCAATTTATATATCTATCTATCTGTCAATCTATTAAAACTGTCTATTTATCAATCTGTAAATCTATCTATCTGTCAATCTATTAAAATTGTCTATCTATCTTTCTATTTATTTATCTATCTGACTATCTGTCTTTCTATCTATCTAACTATCTGTCTATTCATCTATCTATTTATCTATTTGTTTATCTATGTATCTGTCTATCTATCAATCTAACTATTTATCTATCTGTCTATGTGTCCATCTTTATCTATCTGTCAATCTATCTATATGTCTATTTGTCTATCTATCTATCTAGGTATCTGCCTATCTCTATATTTGTCAATCTATCTATCTATCTATTTTTTGTCTATTTGTCCATCTGTTTGATATCTTTATATCTATTTATCTATCCATTTATCTATATATCTGTCTATCTATTTATCTAATTATCTATCTATTTATCTATCTATCTAATTATCTATCTATTTATCTATCTATCTACCTATCTAGTTATCTATCTATTTTATAACTATCTAACTATCTATCTATCTTTATATCTATCTATATATATATATCTATCTATCTATATTTCTATCTAATATATATATATATATATATATCTATTTGTTTTTCTATCTCTCCATATGTTTATCTATCTATCTATCTATATATCTATCTATCTATAAGTTTATTTATCTATATGTCTATCATTCTCTCATTCTATCTATCTTTCTTTCAATGTTTCATTCTATTTATCAATCTTTCTATATGTCTATCTGTTTATCTATTTATCAATCTATCCTTCTATATATCTATCTATCTATCTATCTTTATAACTCTCTATCTATCGATCTATCTATCTATATGTCCATCTTTATAACTATCTACATATCTATTTGTCTATCTATCTCTCTTTCTTTCTGACTATCTTTCTATCTATATATCAGTCTATCTTTCTATTTCTCTATCTTTCTATCTATCAATTAGTTGATATTTCTATCAGTTAATCTATCTATCGGTCTATCTATCTATCTATCTATTAATCTATCTATCTATCTGTCAATTTTTTAATCTTTCAATCAAACAATCAATCTATCTCTATATTTACCTATCTTTTATCTATCTATCTATCTATCTATCTGTCTATGTGTCTATATAACTATATGTCTTTTTTTTTATATGTCTATCTGTCATTCTGTCAATTTGTCAATCTATCTAACTATCGATCTATTTATATATCTATCTATCTATATATCATTCCATCTATCTTTTTTGTCTATGTATCTATCTGTCTATTTGTCTATCTGTCTATCAATCTTACTATCTATCTGCCTATCTATTTATCTCTCTATCAATCTATTTGTTTATCTATCTATCTATCTATCTATCTGTCAATCTATTAGTCTATTTATCAATCTATCTATCTAACTATATATCTATCTAACTATCTATCTATATTTCGATCTATCTATATGTCTATCTATCTATCTCTCTAACTATCTATCTATTTATTTGTCTATCTATCTATCTATCTATCTATGTATCTTTATGTCTATCTGTCTTTCTTACTATCACTTTATCTTACTATCTATCTATCTCTATCTTTTGTTTATATGTCTATCTATCTATCTATCTATTTGCCTAAATATTTATGTGTCTATCTATCATCTATCTTTATGTCTTTCTATTTTTCTATCTATATGCCAATCTATCTATCTTTCCATCAATTAATCAATCTATCTATCTATCTTTCTAATAATCTATCTATCTATCACACTATCTGTATATCTATTTGTCTGTCTATCTACCTATTTATCTATATATCAATCTATTTATCTTTCTATCTATCTATCTATTTATTTATTTATCTATTTATCTATATATCTATCTATATATTTATTTATCTATATATTTATCTATCTATCTATCTATCTATTTATCTATCTATTTATTTATCTATCAATTTGTCTATCTGTCTATCTATCTCTCTCTTTATGTTTATATATATATATATATATATATATATATATATATATATATATCTGTCTATCTATCTATCTATTTATATATATTTTTATTTATCTAACACTACAAAAAAAATCCAAAATAGCTAGGAAAATTTCTCTAGCTATTTTGGATTTTTCCATTGCTAAAATAGAATAACGATGGATTAACTATAAAAATTATCTCAATATAAAGTTATTGTTGCAAAATAGTGACGAGGAAATATAATTCCCTAGAAAACTTTTTAATGATGGAAATTCCCTAGCTAATTATATTTTTTTTCTTGCAAATTTTAATCATAATTAAGAATAATAATTAATAATTTTCGACTGAATATGCACAGAAACAACCCTAGTTAAATTAGTGATTGAAAATCACTAGCTATTTTCATTCCAAATTTCACAATTTTTTTTTTTAAATTTTATTAAACATTTTTTATATTTTATATTATATTAAATTAAAACATATACAATAAACCATTTTTTAAATTAACAAAAATTAAAAACAAATCAGAAATAATTATAATACAATAATCACATTGTAAAAAAAAGCATGACATAGGTATATAATCATTTAATACTAAATCATCTTCAACATTAGCTTTTTCATTTGTGCATGCTTTTCCTGCATGTCTACTCTACTTGAACTTAGTGTGCTATCTATCTCGTAAAGGCTGCTAACTATGACTCCATATAGGTCATCTATTATTGCATTGCATTCTTCATTTCTTTCATCTTATCATTAGCTTCTTTCTATCATGCATATACATCAATTTCAAACTTAAGTAATACGTTGGATGGAAACTTATTAATTTTGCAAAAATTATAAATATGACCATCACTTATATTGCTTTACCAATATGCATGATGAATAGTGACTGAAAGATTTATGGAGTTGTGCGGTACATATATAGCATTTACCAATCATTGTGCAAAATTTCATCCATAAAACAAATATAGATGCAAACAATAATATTTATGCTTTCTGTTATGTCTTTTCTTCCTACAACATCAACATTATATAAATAATATTTTGTATTTACATATTCATAAGACACCATAACACTCCTAATTGACATCAAGAGTGGTCCAGTGTCACTCACAAATACACACCCAAACTTTCTATCAACTTTTTTAGCTTCTCCTCCTTTCACACTTTTGTGCATGCCTTTAATTTACGTGTTATTTATTAGTTATAACCCTCTCTTTTGGCGGAGGAAAACCGTTTTTACAAACTAACATCTACCCTTATCCCTATTACACCCTATATTTAAGAAGATCTATTTAGATCAAACTAAGTGTATAAATTTAAATGGAAATGTTTTTGAGGTATCTCCCTTTAAGTTTTGAGACGTTAATTCTTTCTAATGAAACTATGACTGAATCTTTATTCGTATAGTAAATATAAGTGCAGTCTTTTTCAAGAATCCATGTCTCTTCCACGTCTTGTAAGGTGAGACCTTTGATTTGGAATTCTTCTTGTGATGTTACTCTTTGAAAGATGCTGGAATGCTATCACTTTTTTAGAGTATCCCGCCTTGAAAATCAGCATTGCATCTTTTAAATTCTGCTTTGCAATAAATATTCCGCCAGATTTGCTTGATAATCAGCAGCTCTTAACTTTTCTGCTTAACCTACAAACATTCCAGCCAGAAAAAACTAAAAATTTCAGCTGCAGACTCCCTCCTTAAGCTGTAAGAATTCCCTGCTTGGCTGCCTCCTTCCTTGCTTTTTAGGCTTTGAACTTCCTTTACTCCACTGTTGCTTCTTACATGAATTACATACTTAGCACATCTCTACTAAAAATTTACAGACTTCCAGCTTTTCTAAAATAACACAGACCTCATAAAAACAGCATCTACTTAAATCAAATAACACAGACTTCCAGATAAAAAAACAGACTCCATACACCTATAATAAGAAAAGAAAACTAAAAGACAACAGGTACTACATCCAGCTTTATGTCATTTTACTCTACTTGGTTACCTGCAAGAAAGAGCTACATGCATATATAATCTAGTCTATTATTAAATACCCCGTCTTGCTCCTTCGAATTAGCCCTGCAATGTTACTGAACTTTTTTTTTTTTTTTTAATTAAAGCTGTAAACAGAAGCTGTACTGTAATTTTGAGCCCCCTGCAGTGTTATTGTTTTTTAATAAGTAACCTGCAATACATGAAAGTATATTTCTATTTTAATGAGCAAAAAATATCCCTAAACCTGCAGAAAGTTCATATCTGTTTTTAAAACAGAAACATTGCTTACTAAAGCTTGCCATATTACTGTATTTTTGAGCCCCCTAAACCTGCAATCTTACCAAGCTGTACTACAATGTATCCCAACCATCATAAAAACATCCCTCAGGACCAGGATGAGGCTATGAAGATATGAATTTTAATCTGTTTCAGCATCATACATAGAGTACCAGAATAAACACAAGAAAATCCTTGTAACTAAAAATTATTATTATTTTTAATTTTTCTAATATAAGGAAAATCCATGCTATCTAATTTTATAATACCACAATACTTTTTGGTAAATTATTTTCTTTATACTCGTGATCTCCTCTCTTCCTACCATCTTTAGATAATGCATCAGCCAAAGCGTTAGCTTCTCTGAAGATGTGTTTTATAGTAAAATCTAATGAGTTTATGTCATGCAGAATTTCTTCTATCTCATTTTCATATTTCCACATAATTGACTGTGTTTTAATTAGATTTACAACTATTTTGAATCAATTTGAATATCTACATTCTTAATATCTAAGTTTTTACATATTCTTATTCCTTCTTTTAGTGCTAATATCTCGGCGTGTAAAGCCGATGATGCTTGTAATCTTCTAGTGAAAGCTAAAATTAACTTCCCCTCCGAGTTTCTAATTGCTCCCCCTCCTCCAGCTTCCCCCATATCTCTATCGAAACTACCATCTGTATTTAAGGTAAACACACCTCTTGCAGGTTTTCCCAATTTATGCTAATTGTTTTAAACTGCTTTAGTGGTTTTTCTTTTAGGTTCCAAAACTGTAAGGTATCCTTATCCATCTTTGAACCTTGTGTTTTTATAGGGCATATCTCTGAAATTTTTCTTGTTTCCTCTTTTATTTCTTTCCAGATATCTTCCACCATCATATGATACCCTTCGAATCTACTTTTATTTCTAGCTTTCCAAATGCACCAAATGACTATTGGTGGAACATTGCTTTTAATCCATTTCTGTGCCCATGCTAGGAACATTTGAATTACACCATTTTTTAAACCTGCAACTAAGAGGGAGATGTTCATATTTTATCTGCAATTCTGATGCTAATCTTTTCCATATTTCTGCAGCTACTTTCCCTTCTGAAAATAGATGATCTAGTGTTTCAATCTCATTTAAGCAACATTCACATCTAGAAACTAGCTGAATACCTTTCTGCTTTAAGTTATTATCAATTGGGATAATATTAGATAGAACTTTCCCACATAAAAGTTTTAACTTTTTGTGGATTGTCATTATTCCAAGCCCATTTAAATAATTTTTGTTCCTTTTTCTTTTTCCTTAAGACATTTTTCACTGTTTTAAGCGAAAATGTGCCCTCCGGAGATAAGGTCCATCTCCATCCTTTTTTCGTCTGTTTAGAGTAATTTTCCACTAACTCTCTTTGTTTAAGCATTTGATTCCAACCTGTGAACTCCTACTTTTATTTTTATTTTATTAATGTCATCCTTTATGCAGTACTTTGCCCTCATAAATTTTGACCATAACTTTCATTTTCTTTTAAATTCCACCATCTCTTGCTAGCCCCTGCTTTGGCTAAGTCAATGATGTTGACAAAGCCTAAACCAGCTTCTTGGAAAGGATAACATAAATCTCTCCATTTTTTCCAATGAAGTTTGTGTTTTCCCTCTTTTTTTCCCCGACAAAAAATTGGCTAATTCTTTTTCAATTTCTTTTATAAATTTGATTGAAGGCTGCGTGATCATAATATTATGCATTATTAAACTTTCTAAAACATATTTTATAAGGGTTATTCTGCCTCCCATACTTAGATATTCTACTTTCCATCCTGCAATTTTCTTTTTTAATTTATTTATTAGAAGCGCTAAGTATTCTGTCTTAAACTTTCCTTCATAAATCGGGCAACCTAGATAAATCATTTCTCCTTTTTTGTGAGAGAAACCTGTGATATTTTTAATTCTATGTGATAATGCAGTTGGGGCTTTATAAGATATCATATATTGACATTTTCTTTTGTTTAATTTTTGACCTGTTTCTTCCTACATGCATTTAATAAATCTATCAAGTTTCTTAATGATTTACTGCATCCATTAGTGAATATCATTACATCATCTGCATATGCTAAACAACTTACCAGAGGTGTGTTTTTAGGCTGTCTAAAAGTACCTATAAGACCATTTAACATTTTATTTTTAAGATTAACTATCAAGAGTTCTAGATAAATATTAAATAGTGATGGCGATAGCGGGTCGCCTTGTCTTAAACCTCTAACTGGCTTTATTTCCTTTCCTACTTTCCCATTTGTTATAATTCTAGCCCATGTGTTTGATATACATCTGTATATCAGATCTATCCATGTCTCTGAGAAACCCATTTTTCTCATCGTTGAACAAAGAATACTCCATTCAACTCTATCAAATGCTTTGGAAAGATCTAGCTTAATTAATACATTATTACCTCTTGTTTAGTACCTATTTCTCTGCACATTTCTTTTGCCAAGCAGATATTATCCATAATCAATCTATTTTTCATAAAACCAGTTTGTTCTTCAGAGATAATTTTAGGTAATATCAATGCTAATCTATTTTGCAGAATTTTGGTTAAAATTTTATATATTGAATTACAAAGGCTAATTGGCCTAAAGTCCTCTCCTTTCTGTGGATTTTCCACTTTCGGAATGAGAATTAAATGAAAACTACCCCATTTCTTACCTATATCAGCTCCACAGAATATACTATTTATGGCTTTTTCTAAATCTTTTTTATTATTTCCCAGCAAACCTGAAAGAAGCAATTGTTCCAACCATCTGGGCCAGCTGCACTGTCTTTATTCATACTAAAAATTGCATTTCTAATTTCTTCTTCTTCAGGGAATTTTGTTAGCATATTATTATCATCTGAAGAAATTTTATTCTCAATGTTTTGTATAAGTGTGTTGCCTTTTAGCTCTCTTATTCCACATAAATGATTCTCAAAAAACTTTGTAAAATAATTTTCTATATCTAAGTCTTTTTCAAGCCATACATTTTCATTGTTTTTTATTCCCCTAATTCTATGTTTTTGAGATTTTAGTTTAGCCACTTTTGAAAAAATTTTGTGTTTTTATCTCCTTCTTTCAACCATTTAATTTTCGCTTTTTGTTTCCAGAAAGCTTCTTCCATTAACAGTTTTAATTTTAATTCCGCTTGTGCCTTGCTAAGATTTCTTCTATTGATTATACTTTGATCTGTTTCAAATTCTAATTCACTTTTTAGTACTAACTCTTCTGCAACTTTTATATTTTTAATTATATTTCCAAATGTTTCATTATTCCACTTTTTTAATTCAACCTTTAGTCTACTTAATTTATTATTTAAAATTTGAATCGGATTTCCTGAAACTTCAAGATTCCAGGATTCCTTTATCTTACTCAAGAAATCATGGTGTAAGCACCAAGAATTTTGAAATTTAAAAGAACCTCTTGTATAGATTATTCTTTTAACAGAAATCAATAATGGACTGTGATCCGAGCAGGATCTATTTAAATGATTAACCTCTGTAAAGCCAAACTGTTCTAACCATTTAAGGTTAAATAAGACCCTGTCTAATCTAGCCCATATTGTTCCCTTCTTTTTCCAGTTATTGCACCATGTGAAAGATGACCCATTAAATTTGGCTTCTATTAGATTAGTATTATTTATTGTGTCATTAAATTGAGCCATTCCTCTCTTATTTGGTGATCTACCACCCTTCTTTTCATTAAAATTTCTAACCGTATTGAAGTCTCCACCTATTATCCATGGTTTATTTTCTAGGGCAGTTTTTCTCATTTCCTCCCATAATTCTTTTCTCTCCTCTTTTTTATTTTTGGCATAAACTATCGTTATTATTTCATTTACATTTTGACTTAGACTCAGGTTTATTAATTGATTAGTATCTTTTAATATTTTTATGTCCAAATTATTTTTCCAAAATATCCAGATTTTACCATTATTATTAGGGTAACATGGTTAAAACCTAAAATAGTTTTATAGTCTTCTATTTGAGTTTTATCCACCATCGGTTCAGCTATTAAACAAGATTAATTTTATGCATGTATATTAGTTTTTCAATCTATTCCTTGAAGAGGAGTTTGCAATTCCCCTTATATTCCAATTAATATAATTATACATTCTTTATAGATTTAGCTTGCGCTCTAGTAGTGTATTTGGTCTCATATATTTTATTTAAGTGTTTTTTCATTTTCCTTGGTTTTTTAAGTGAGCTTAATTCTCCTCCTTTTTCCACTTTCCATTCTTTATTTACATGGATAGCCATTATTTTTAACTCCTCAATTGCCCAATCTTTATTTCCCATTTTTTGTTTTGCTTTAGAATTATCTATATTTATATCATCTTTAGTTGTTCTTTGCTTTAGTTCATTTTCCTCCACATCCGTATAGAGGGAGGTCAAACTTTTTATTTCAAATTCTTCCTCAGAGTCCTCTTCAACAAGGACAGCCCAGCTTTTATTTTTTTGAAAATTAGTTTTCATTTGAACTCTAGTTCTTTTATTCAATTCTGAAATTTTTCTAATCAGCTCCCTCCTCTTCCTCTCTTCTATTTCTGCCCTTTCATCTTCTATATTCGGTTTGTTATATTCAATTAATTTTAGTTCTTCTACCTTACCATTCTGGATTTCTAATTGAGCAGTGTATGAATTCTGTGATTTTATTTGATAAATCAAATCTCCTTTTCTACCTACTGACATTTTTCTTTCCTTTCCTCTTTCCTCTTGTTTTAGCTTATCATCTATTCTTTTCTTGTTCACTAAACATGCTTCTACACCATGACCCATCTTTTTGCAGCAAGAGCAGAATGAAGGGAGGAATTCTGGAATGATTTGTTGCCAAAATCCCCCTCCATCTATATTTCCAATCCAGATACGATTGGGTAATGGTTTCTGTAAGTCCAGCTCAACACAAACACGTGCAACACTCGGTCTAGAGAGTGTTGCAGTAGCACCATCAAGAAGAAGAGGAGAGCCAAGCAAACAAGCAATACGGTATAAAGCATACTTATCAAATAAATGAATCGGAAGCATGGGAAACAACAGCCATACCGGGGCCAAGGAGGATTCTTCCTTCGTCGTGAATTTAGGGGTCCATCTGAACGTTCTCATGGGATAGCCCATGATATACCAGACGCCTTTCAACCATAGACGATGGAAATCCTCTTCGGAATGTAGTTGTATCAGCACGTGTTTATCTTCTATGAGCCCGATTTTAATCAAAGCTTTGAGCTTCAAAGCTTCAAAGAAGGAGCGGATATCATCAATACGAGGTCTACCATGCGAGAATTTACCCACAAGTGTGTGCTTGTGAGGTTCAGAGAGCATTCGAAGGTCTTCGGCAGAAAAAAATATCGAGGGTTCCTCGATATTTTTTTTTTCTTGAGTGTCCGAGGAAGACGAATGAGGCGCGTTCCTCTTAACAAAATCCGAAAATGATTTCTTATTAACTAAGAAATCCATTTTCTTCAAAATTCGCTTGCAATTTACTTCTTCCTCCACAAAAATTGCAGAATCGTTCCCTAGGGAGAAGAAGGAGGCGCGGTTGCACTTTTGTGCAACCGCGCTTTTGTGCATGCCTAGTGTGCATAGTATGAGTTAGGATTTGGTACATAGCAAGGGGGAAAAATTGCTAATTTAAGCACCCCTCAATTGAAATGAAGTAACTTGTGATACCAAGGGTATAATGGGCACATTCATTTTCCACAAAAAAAATAGTTACAATGCAGCTAGCACCAAGGGCAGTGCACACATGCACTATGCTATTTTAGTGCACATGTTGACTACGCTGTTATAGAATACATGTTCTATCTCTAAAAATATTCAGTAACACTCAAACAAAAATAAACTAATATTCAGATTACCTGAGGCATCAATATCAGCAAAAAAAACATAACTAACCTCCAGATTTTCTATAATGGGAGAAACATGCAAATGGCTATGAAGCCAATTTCTAGTTGTCATGTGCTGCAAGCGGATGATTGACCCACTTTTGATTAAATCCCCTTTCTTTAAATCTATCACTGATAGTTCAGGGCTAACAATCTAGAAAGGAAAATTGTACTTCATATATACATGTATATGTATATATGTATATTTATGTCTATATTTTTATACATACATGTTTATGTGTATGTATGTATATATGCCTACCTATATGTGTCTGTGTGGAATGACTATTAAGACATTTCTAGTGATCATGTATATATGTATGCATGTATGTACATGTGTATTTGTGAATTTGTAGAAGCACATATGTATATAAGATATGACCACACAAAAACACAGACATATATACACATATGTGTCTTAATGAGTATAAATGTATTTATCTTTGCATGTACAAATGCTATATGTGCTGTGTGCAAGTGCATATATGTTCGTATACATGCACACATGCATGTGTGTTGTGTGTTGGGATATCTACAAAATAGTAATAAAATAGTATTGTAAGTAGTGCAAACAAGTTTAAGAAATCAACAAAATAAAATTAAGCATCTACAAACATCATCATCAATAACACAACTCAGTTTCAACTTTAAAACAACTATATAAATTTCATGAAACTCAAGTTGTTGTTATTAGGAATATTCTTACTCATTGTGTATCTTCGACATTTTATTTTGTAGATTCCCACATGATGACTATAAACAAGATATTGAGAAATTATCTACGATCAAAAAAAAACTTCATAATTATCTTTCTGCATTGTCTCCCTTGTTCATTTTCTATATACAGCCCTAATTTATCAATATTAAAATGTATACTCAAGATGAGCTGCTCTTGCTCATAATCTTGAGTCTGACATTGCAATTCATGGACTGATTCTAGATGAAAATCTCTATATTACCTTCAAATCAATATGTAGGATGATTACTAATTAAAAGAATTATGGAGTTTCAATGCATATAAATAGCATAGATAATCCTGTAACAGATTATCTATGCTATTTAAATCATCAAATATTGTATTTCCAACATATTGTTTTAGAACATGGAAGAAATAAAATAATTACCCAGTAGCTATTTAAATCATCAACCATAGATAATCCTGTAACAGATTACTGACCATTGTCGGAGCCATATGGCACATCATGAGAATGAAGCCTGTATTTCATCTGGGCACTAGAGAGTCCATCTGGGAACTAGAGCCACAATACCACGTGGAGCACTTACGCTTACCCCAACATCACCATCAGCTATTAGCCCTTTGCTTGACTTGCACCTAGCTTCAATTGTGTATAGCTACCGCTCATACTTTATTAACAATATTAACAAAATGACCATAATCTAGAATTAAAGTGGACTCGCCATAGCTCATATTGATGAGATCACATTTATGCTGCATAAATCACGTGGCAGTGTGGTATGTGCCATGTGGCATGTGATAGTGTGCACAGTGGATGGGTGTGTGGAAAGGTTGTGGGCAGTTAAATGGATGTAGTGTGGCATGCTTTGTCAGGTATTGTGGGTAGTGAATACATGTAGTGTGTTATGGTAGTGTGCAAAATAAATATAGAGCTGAAAACTTAAAAAAATAATAAAAATTGATTTAGAGTGTGGGTTATATTTTGGCTGATAGAATGTTTGACTGCACCAATTTGTGTTGGCTCTCACTAAAGGAAGTAATCTTGCTTTCTTTTGATCACATCTAGCTCTCCTCATCTCAGCGAAGGTTCAAACAGTAGAAAAATTTCAAAAAACAAAAACAAAACAAAAACAAAATCAAAATCAAAATCAAATCAAAATCAAAATCAAATCAAAATCAAAATCAAAATCAAAATCAAAATCAAAATCAAATCAAAAACTAAAACCTGCATGAACATTTGATATTTGAAGTCGCCAACTTCCAAAATCAATGCCATGTTTGCATGGCAGATAATCTGCAAAGAATCATGATTAGGTTAGTCGGCCAAGAAAAGAATAAAACCCGAATCAAGAAAAATGATGCCACCAAAAAAATCTCCGTATGTTTAGCTACACATAGGCAATAATAATGTTTATGCAAGTTGTTCACTGTTCCTTCTTCAAGAAGTGAGGAGATAAGAGTTTTGAGGCTGAAAATCCAGTGAAAGACTTGCGTCGGAGTAGCTCTTTCAACTTATTATCATATATTATTCTTTACCTATCTGATAGATCCATTTAAAAAATAAGAATATTTAACAATTAATTGAAATTGAAGAATAGCACCATAGATTCTAATCAGGGGAGAATGAAGACGATGGATGTTTGGCATACCTATAGAATATTTTGTTTTATATAGTCTCACATCTTCTTTACAACATCATAATGAGATTATAGATCTTCACCTATACCAATAAATTTTATGAGAGAGTCTAAAAGATGATTAGGAAGCTATAAATCTAAAAGTTCATAAATAAATAACAAAAATTAAAAACTGTTCAGAAATAATTATATTACAAAAGTTTCATGGTTAAAACAAAAACACAACATAGTTTCACCAACATTTAAACAAAATTATCCTCATAATTAGCTGGTGCATTTGTGCTATAATTATAGATTCCTAGCATTACGAATATAGACTAATTAGAGATAAAAAGAATTATAGACATTAAAATTAACATAATTTGTGGAAATCTACAATCAAAATACAATTTGTAAAAAAAATTTACATACACATCAATTAACACCTAATTAATACGAAGGAAGGGAACTTATTAATTTAACAAAAATTATAGATATGGCCATCACTTATATATTTTTTTCCGATTAGATATTTAAAATAAAGCTAAATTTTGGCAAGAGTAGCCAAAGAGGGCTTTTTTTCACAATGCCCAAATAGACTGTGTGAGAAAGAAATGACATTAGATCATTGTCAAAATTTTGAAAGTCATTATTAAATGACTTGTTTCATCTTGTTTTATTTTTATTTTTTTTATTTAGCTATACACTATTATTTTCGATAATTTATAATTTTTTGTATGTGTGACAAAAAATGACATGCTTGTTGTGTACGAAGAAAGTTAACCAAATATTTTAGTAATTTACTTAAAGATTATTTACATACCCATCAATTCATATCTAAACAATATGAAGGAAGGGAACTTATTAATTTAGCAAAAATTATAAATATGACCATCACTTATATACTTTTTTCAATTATATATTAAACTGATAAATTAATTTTTTGTATTGGAAAGCCTATTTTCATTTTATATGATGGTTGTTAGCTCACATCATATGTTATTTTTTATTTAACCTTTTATGAGCAAACATAACACATTAAAATATTATTTAATACAATAAAAAATAAAAAAGCTAGATTTTAAATAGAACAGCCCGAGTAGGGCTGCTCTTGCTAATTTCTAATTTTTTGTATGTATGACAAATAAATTGACAAGTTTTTTGTATACGAAAGTATATTAGTACACATGTTTCATTGTAAACAAATAAAAATATACATGTAAAGCAAACATAGATTGCACTAAATAAGCAACTTCACATGTACAACACATCTACAACTTTGTATATATATATTGCATGCACATTTTTTTAAAAATAGAATGGTTTACTCTATTACTAATCAAATTATCTATCATATTACTTATGTGAATATTATATAATAATGAAATAATTACTTATTATAAATGTATACACGAAATAAGTCACCATGCATGGCTAGTGTGATTTGAGAATGCATGGTATCTTGATTTTCTTTGAAATTCAAATATTAAACAAGACATCAAACTAACAATTCTTAATAATTTAATTCAAATCTTATTTCCAATTGGTACCCACCTTTTGCCAAAAATAATGATCTAAATGATATTTTCCAAAAATAAATACAATTATTAATAAAGATAATAATGTTTCTCGACTTATCTAAACTCTCAACTCAACTATATTCCAATATGGCATAGTGAAAATAAATAAATTTTTAATCATACAAATTTGACATTGAGAATATTAAATTCTAATATATTTTTTGTGATAGGTCTCACAATATATCTTACAAACATCTTTAATACTAGGATTCAATATTCTTGATTTGACTAGAAATGAACGACTAAGTAAAAATAATCTCTGATACCAGAACTGTCACATAAGTACACACACTTCATTGAGGCCAACTTTGGATGAAGTTTTTTCAAACACAATCTATGATACCATATAAAAATCTTCTAAAAAATAATTCAAACAGAATGTTAGAAAAAAAAATACAAATATACTGAATTAACAAACTATAAAAACCTAACTTATATATCGAGTCAAAAAATTAACAAGGATAACTCATATGTTAGTTACTTTAACTACTAAGTAAAAATAATTATAACGAAAAAAAGTGTTATAATAATTATTATATATTTACATTAATATATTTAATCTCAAAATATTACTTTTTTGATACATATTATATTTTAAAATACATTTCTACAAAATTTAGTCTTTACTTCTTTGAGCATGTAACGAACCACAAAATTTGTTATACTAGAATATACTTAACCTCAAAATAATATATTTAAAAAAAATAAATATTTGATTCAACTATTAAAAAACTTTTTATAGGAACCAAGTGTTTCATGATAATTTTGAAATATATTATTCTAATCATACATTACTAGATAAATAGTATATCTATCCATTTTAGTTTATTTCTGCGTATTTGAAAGTACCTATTTTGCAAAATAACTTTGGTAGACATGAAGAAATAATATTTAATATCATTGAGTATGCATTCAATAAATATTTGAATACTAAAATAAAGAATAAATATTACTATCTAATTACAAAAATAGACAATATTAGTGTTAAAGTTATATTCTTTAAGAAGATGGGGTTTTAAGATTATATTTTAGTTGTTAATGTTGATGAATCATTGAAGACTAATCCATTGAAAATTAGATATAAAGGCTTCTACCGGTTCTCTAAAGAATTGTGTATCTCCATTCTTAGCAGCTTTCAAAGTTATTGCATCACATTATCAAAAATTTTAAATCTCTATAATTTTTTATTTTTTTCCAATAATATTGTAAAATGCTAAGTCTTGTACTGATTAAAATAAAAAATTGTTCATAAAAAAATTTTTTTACCCATTAATTCCTCTCTAGGTATTATTCCTATTCAATCAAATTTATTGACTTCAGACAGTAATGAAATTCAAGAGCAAGATATATTTCATCTTAGAGGAAATATGATGAAAAAACATCTTATTCAAACCATTGATAAGTCTCTTGTAGAGACTAAATGACCATGAAGATGATTTTGTTACATTTAATCTTTCAATTATTTTTTGAATGATAAAACAAAGTTATACTAGAATTCTTATCAAAGATATATTATCTTACTCTAAATTTCCTATTCAATCAAATTTGGGATACCACAAATTTTTTTTCAGCATACCCTTGCATTATGACTGACAACATATCATGTGAGAAGAAATGCACGACCTGCACTCCATCTAGATACTATTATTCTTAAGAAGTTATCACAAGTGATTTATTTGTTAATTTTAAATAAAAAAATAATTCTTCTAAAAAACTTGAGAATGAAAAACTCATGAAACAACCACACAATTTTCATGAAGGTGCCAAAATGGATTTTATTGAGCTAAAGTAGTCTTTGAGAACTTAGTTTGATATTTTTTTTTTTCAATTATACCTTATTTTTTGTTACACAAATATATTTCAAAATATTCTCTTTTATTGGAGCTCTCATGTTAGTGTTATTTTTTTATCTATTCATTTTGATTATTTATTATAAATAAATAACCATTTGGTAAATAACAACATTAAAAATGTGATCAATGATAAAAATCATATCACAAGATTTCTCTTATACATTTATTTTGCAAGTTTATAAACAAACTTTATGGATCATTATTAATATCATTATAAAATTAATTTAAATTATTTATAAATTATTATACATGAAACCTCTAAAAGATATTTCTCACTTCATATAAGATCATTCCAATAAGAAGTCTTCTCACTCTTGTTTTTTCATTCTTTATTCTTTAGCATATGTTTTATTCTTCTTTTTTCTTTAGATATATATATATATATATATATATAATTTTTTTTGCTTTATAAATATATCATGTTATTTCATAAATATTATATTATTATTACTATATATGAATTACATTTTTTTGATATAATTACAAATAAAAAACCTTATAATTCTTTGTTACTTTCTTGAATGTTAAAATTATAATTATAAGTCATCAAAATATAATTTTATTTAGACAAAAAAATATTATAAATATTTTTACAAAATTAAACATTTAGATAGTACATTAAATTCACTATCAAATAATTATTATCATACATATTATATTATCAAAATAATAAGTTATTTCGGCTATTATATTAGATAGTTACATATGAACATTATTCTTTAAAAAATGTAATATTTAATGAAATTTCTAATGCTTCATATTTCTTTTAGAGATCATACTGATACTCATGAGATTGATTATCCAACGCATGGTTTGATATCAACCACAAAAGAAAAAAAAATTATTATAATTTATTATATTTTTTTTATAAATAATTTATCTCTTAAAAAATAAGAGATAAAAAATTATTCCATGATGTTGTGCAAGATAAATTGTCAGGTCATAAATACTCTAACTTAGGAACTTCTTTGAATTGTATACTTGATTAGAGATAGTGAATTTTCAATTTTTTTTAAAAAGTTATTTTTTATTATGACAATGATGTAATCATACATAGAGTTTTCAATGGCAATTTCTACAAAAAAAAAATAAAACATATAGATATTAATTTTGCATTCATCAAAAAATACAAAAAAAATATGTTAAGTATCACTATTCATAATTCTATTCAAGATCAGGCTCAAACATTTTTACTGAGCACTATAATGATCACCATTTTATTTTTTCTGAGCTGAATATACATGATATATTATATATTCATATGCTAGCTTGATAAGATTCGATGAGATAATGACATAATATTTCTATCATAACATGTGTCAATTATTAATACGAGTATTTTTATCAAGTATATATATTTTTTTAA
>JAREIK010005728.1:0-35000 GCA_029783825.1 Sapria himalayana | reverse complement strand
AGATAGATAGATAGATAGATAGAAAAATAGATAAATAGAATAATAAATAGATAGATAGATAAATAGCTAGATAGATAAATAGCTAGATAGATAGATAGATAGATAGATAGACACAAAAATTGATTGATAGATAGATAGATAGGCAAGTAGATAACTATATAAATAGATAAATAAATAGATAAAATGATAGAATGATAGGCAGATAAATAAATAAGCATAAGATTGATAGATAGATATAAAGATAGAAAGATAGACATATAGATAGATATACAAATAGATAGTTAAATAGATTGACAGATAGACATATAGATAGATAGACAAAAACAAAGATATACAGATAGACATATACATAGATTGAGAGATAGACAGATAGACAAATAGATAGATAGTTAGTTAGAGAGATAGATAAACAGATTGATAGATAGTCAGAAAGATAGAATGTTATATAAAAGATAGACAAATTGATATATATATATGTGTGTGTGTGTGTGTGTGTGTGTCTATAGACAAATAAATTGGTAGATAGATAGACAAATAGATAGACAGATATATATATATATATATATATATATATATATATATATATATATATATATATAATGAAAGAAAGAAATAAAGAAATTTATATAGATAGATAGACAAATAGATACATACATACTCACATAGACAATTAGTTATATAGATAGATAAATAAATTGATAGATATAAAAAAATAGATAAACAGATAGAAAATTAAAGAGATATATAGATAAATAGATAAACAGATAGTTATATAGGTAGATAGGTATAAAGATATCTATATGTCTATCTACATATCTATCTATCTGACTATCTGTCTATTTGTCTATCTATCTTTCTATCTGTCTATTTGTCTATCTCTCTTTCTGTCTATTTGTGTATCTATATTTCTATCTATGTGTCGATCTACCTATCAGACTATCTATCTATCTATCTATCTGTCTATTTGTCTATGTGTCTATTTATCTATCTTTCTATCTATTTATAAGTTTATTTGTCTATTTGTCTATATGTTTATATTTCTATATATCTATTTGTCTATCTTTATATCATTCTATCTATCTATCTAATTATCTATCTATTTATTTATTTATCTAATTTTCTATCATTCTATCCCTATATCTATCCTTTTATCTATCTATCTATCTACTTCTCTATCATTCTAGCTAATTTTCTCTTTATTTATCTTTCATATGTCTTTTGGTCTATTTTTTTATTTATCTATATGTCTATCTGTCTATCTATATATATGTCTATCTGGATATCTATATATATGTCTATCTATCTATTTATCTATCTGTCTGTATGTCTATCAGTCTATGTGTGTAACAGTCTATCTATCTATCTGTAAATCTATCTTTCTTTCTACATGTGTACATATCTATCTGTCTTTCTGTCTATTTGTTCCTGTCTACATGTCTACTAGTCTACCTATCTACTTGTCTACCTATCTACCCGTCTACATGTCTACTTATATACCTATCTATGTATCTTCCTATCTAACTATCTATGTATCTATCAATTTGATTATTTGTCAATCTATCTATTTGTCTATCTATATTTCTATCTAACTAACTAACTAACTATCTGTCTATTTGTATATATATCTATGAATCTATCTATCTTTCTTTTTTTTATCAATCAATCAATCTATCTGTCTATCTATCTGTCATTCTACCAATATGTCTATCTGTTAATCTATTTTTCTATCTATATCTCAATCTTTATATCTGTTTATCTATATATCTCTTTATCTTTATATCTATCTATTTATCTATATATCTATGTCCATGTGTCTATCTATCTAACTATCTATCTATAGATCTTTCTTTGCTTCTTTCTTTCAATTTATCTATATATCTTTTTATCTATAAATCTATCTATCTATCTATCTATCTATCGATATGTCTATCTATATATTCATCTATCTACCTATCTATAGATGTATCTATCTTTATATTTTTCTATCTATCTAATTATTTGTTTATCTATCTATCCAACTATATAGTAATATGTCTATCTATCTATATATCAATATGTCTTTCTCTCTCTATCTATTTTGTCTATCTATCCATCTTTCTGAATTTCTATTCATCTATCTATCTATTTATCTATATATCTGTCTGTCTATCTATCTGTCTGTCTATCTATATATCTATCTATTTTTCTACCTATCTATCTCCCCATATATCTATCTATAAATCTATCCATTTGTATATAGTTTATCTATCTATATGTATACTAATTTATTTATCTATCTGTCTATCTATCTATATATTTGTCTATATGTCGATTTTTTATCTATCTATATGCCTATCTATCTATCTATCTATCTTTCTATTTATTTATATATTTTTTAATCTATTTGTATATCATTCTATCAATCTATCTAATTATTTATATATCTATCTACTCATTTATCTATCTGTCTGTATATCTATCTTTCTATTTAGTTATCTATTTATCTAACGCTCTAATTCTATATCTATCTTTCTATTTATCTATCATTCTGTCTATCTATCTATTTGTCTATCTGTCTATCTGATTTATATTTCTATTATCAATCTGTCTATCTCTTTATGTATCTATCTATCTATCTATTTGTATGTCTGTCTATCCATCTAACTATCTATCTATTTGTATAAATATATATCTATCAATCAATCTATATGTCTATATATCAATCAATATATCTATCAATCTCTCTATCTGTCTGTCTATCTATATGTATAACTATTTATCTATGTATATTTTTATCTATAAATTTGTCTATTTATATATCTTTATATCTTTCTATCTATCTATATATCTATCTCTCTCTCTCTATCTGTCTATCTATCTGTATGTCTATCTATTAATCTATAAATCTATCCAACTATCTATCTTTTTATCTGTCTATCTGCCTATATGTTAATCTGTCTCTATAACTATCTATTTATTTATTTATCTAAATATCTATCTATCTGTCAATCTATCATTATGTCTATCTTACTATCTTTTGATCGATCTATCTGTCTATTTGCCTATATGTCCATTTATATATCAAACTATCTATCTATTTGCCAATCTATATATGTGTCTATCTTTTTATCTATCTATTAATTTATGTCTATCCATCTATCAATCTAACTATATACCTATCAATCTATCTATCTAGTGGTGTTTCTATCTAATTATCTATCTATCAATCTAGCATTATATATTTGTATCTATCTATAGATATAAAGATAGAAAGATATAAAGATAGAAAGATAGAAAGATAGAAAGATAGAAAGATAGAAAGAAAGAAAGATAGAAATATAGGCAAGTAGATATATATATATATATAGTCAAGTTGATAGAAAGATAAATAGATAAATAGACAAATAGAATGATATACAGATAGAAAAATAAACATATAGATAGATAGAGAGCTAGAAAATTATATAGATTAACAAATAGATAGATAGAAATATAGGCATATAAATTGATAGATAGATATATAGATAGATAGATAGTCATATAGACATATAGATAGTTAGATTGATACACATATAGATAGACATATAGATAGATAGATAGATATATATATACACAAATAGAAAGATAGACTAATATGCATATAGAAAGATAGATAGATATATAGATCGATAGTAAGAAAGATTGATAAATTGACAGTATGATAGAGAGAAAGATTGATAGATAGATAGATAGATAAACATATAGATAGATAAATAGATAGATAGATAGATAGATAAACATATAGATAGATAAATAGATAGATAAATAGATAGATAAAGACATAGATAGAGAAATAGATAGAAATATATACAAATATGCATATAGACATATAGATAGATAGATATATAAATAGATAGGTAGATAGAAAGATAGACAGACAGATTGGTAAATAAATAGATAGATAGATAGATATATACATGGATAGAAAGACTTTTCGAAAGATATATAGTTTGATATATTGATAGATTGATAGATTGATAGATTTATAGATATATTGATATAACGATTAAAAGATAGACAATTAGATAGATAGACATATATATAGATAGATAGATACCCAAATAAATAGACAGATTGACAGATAGATAAATAGATAGATAAACAAATAAATAATAGACAGATAGACAAAAAAATAGACAAAAAGATAGATAGATAGATAGATAGACAGATAGAAAAATAGAGAGATAGACAAATAAATAAATAGAGTGATAAACAAATAGATAAATAGACATATAGATAGTTTGATAGATATATAGATAGATAGATAAACAAATAGATAAATAAAAAGATAGATAGATAGACAAATAACCATATAGATAGATAGGTAAATAGATAGATATTTAGATAGAATAAAAGATAGATATATAGGTAGATATATAAAAAGCTAGATAGATAAACAGCTAGATAGATAAAAAATAGATAGACATACAAACAGATTTATTGATAGATAGATACGCAAGTAGATAAATATATAAATAGATAGAATCATAGACAAATATATAAATAAACATATAGCTTGATAGATAGATATAAGATAGACATATAGACAGATAGACATATAAATAAAAAGAAAGTTAGATAGATAGACAGATAGATAGATCAGCTGATAGAAAGATATACAGATAAATATATACTTAGATAGATAGTCAGATAGTCAGACAAATAGATAGATAGATAGTTAGAAAAATAGATAAAAATATTGATAGATAGTCCAAAATATACATTGTTAGATAAAAGATAGAAATAAATAAATAAATAAATAAATAAATATATATATATATATATATATATATATATGTAAATAGATAAATAGAGATAAAGAAACAAAGAAAGATATATAGATAGATAGACAGGTAGATAGATAGATCAACACATAAACAATTAAAAATATAGATAGATAGATAGATAGATATATTGATAAATATATTAATATATAAAGAAAAAAATAGAAAGATAGAGAGATATATAAATAAATAGATAAACATATAGACAGATAGATAGATAGATAGGTAGAAAGATATCTATATATCTACCTACCTATCTATCTATCTGTCTATCTTTCTATCATTCTATTGTCTATCTATCTTTCTGTCTATCACACTATCTGTCTATCACGTTATCTATCTATTTGTCTATAAGTTTATATTTCTATCTACCAATTTGGCTATCTATTTATCTTTCTATCTATCTATATATCTATTTTTTTATTTATATATTTGCCTATCATTCTATCAGTCTATCTATCCTTTTATCTATATATCTACTTCTCTATCTACCTCTATCTATTTATTGGCCAATCTTTCTATTTATTTATATGTCTATAATTCAATCTATCTATTTGTATATTTATCGATCTATCTATCTATCTATTTTACTATCTATCTATCATTTAGTATATGTGTATAACTATATATCTGTCTATCTATCTATTTTCCTATCTGTGTATCTTTCTACATGTCTACATGTCTATCTAAATATCTATCTATCTATTTTTCGATGTGCTTATCTATCTACATGTATACCTATCTACCAATCTACATGTATAACAAACTACCAAACTAATTGTCTACCTATCTACCTATCTACCTATCTACCTATCTACAATGTACCTATCTACCTAGCTACCTGTCTACCTATTTAACTATCTACCTATCTACCTGTCTAGTTTTCTATCTACCCATTTTTATATTTATCTATCTATCTATCTGTCTATATGTCTATATATCTATCAATCTATCTTTCTGCTTATCTATCTATTAATCTATAAATCTATCTATTTATTTATCTATCTATCTATCTATCTATTTGTCTACCTACCTATCTGTTTATTTCACTATCTCTCTATCTTTCTATCTATTATTTTTTTATCTATCAATCTATATATTTATCTATCTATTTATCTTTCTATCTATGTGTCTATCTATTTATCTTACTCTCTATCTATATATCATTTTTGCTTCTTTCTTTCTATTTTTCTATGTATCTATCTATCTATCTAAATATCTATATATCTATCTTTTTGTCTATCTATCTGTCTATCTATTTATCGATCTATCTATCTATCTATTTATCTATCAATCTATCAATCAGCCTATCTATCTCTTTGTCTATCTATCTATCTAACTATCTGCAAAGCTATATATATATATATATATATATCTGTTAATTTCTCTATCTATCTTTCTATATGTCTATTTGTCTCTCTATCTATATATCATTCTATCTATCTATCTGTCTATCTATATATTTATCTATCTATCTATTGATCTATCTTCTATTCTACCTATCTATATATTTATCTATCTTTTTATCTATATATTTGTTTATCAATATATCTATCTATCTAATTTTTTTTCTAACTATCTATCTCTCTATATGTTTATTTATATATTTGTATATCATTCTATTGGTCTATTCATCTATTTATCATTCTACCTACTCAAATTATCTATCTATATATATCTATATATCTATCTATATGGCTATCTATCTATCTTTATATTTATCTTTCTATTTATTTTTGTATCTACTTCTATAATAATCAATCTATCTATGTGTCTATCTATCTATCTTTCAATCTGTCTATATATCTATCTTTCTATTATCTATCTGTCTACTTCTCAATCTATCTATCTATATTTCTATTATCTATCTATCTACTTCTCTATCTATCTATCTATCTATCTGTCTGTCTATATGTCAATTTATCTAAGTATCTATCTATTTATCTATATATCTAACTAACTAACTATCTATCTACCTATATATCTGTCTATTTATCTATACAACTATTTGTCTATTTGTCTATTTTTCTATCTATCTATCTATTTATCTATCTGTCTATCTATCTATATATCTTTCTGTCTATCTTTCTATTTGTCAATCTAAATATTTGTCTATTTATCTATATATCTATCTTTCTTTCTTTTTATCTGTCTATTTGTCTATCTAACTACCTATCTATCTATCTATCTCTTTGTCTCTTTGTCTCTTTATCTATCTATCTATCTATCTATCTATCTGTCTATCTGTCTGTTTATCTATCTATTTATCTATCTATCTATATGTCTATCTATCTATCTAATTATATGTATATCTATTTATTTTTCTATTTATCATCTACCTATTTGTATATATGTCTATCTATCTATAAGTCTATGTGTCTATCTTACTATCTGCCTATCTCTATATTTTATATTTGTCAATCTATCAATATTTCTATCTATCATTCTATCAATATGTCAATCTATCAATCCAACTTTCTATCGATTTATTTATAATCTCTATCTTTTAATATACCTATTTATATATTTGCTTATATATCTATATATCTTTCTATTTATTTTCTATCTATTTATCTATCAATCTGTCTATATGTCTATATATCTTTCTATCTATCTATCTAACTATTTATTTACCTCTGTCTTTATGAATATCTATATATCTATTTATTTGCCTATATATCTTTTTGTCTCTGTATGTATATTTTTATTTATTTATCTCTCTTTATTTCTATCTATCTGTCTACCTATGAATCTACTTATCTATCTATTTATCTATATTTTTATCTTTTATCTATCTATCTATCTCTCTTTCTATCTACTTATATGTATATCTATTTATTTGTATTTCTATCTTTCTGCCTATTTGTATATTTGTCTATCTATCTATTTATCTATTTGACTATATATCTATCTATCTATATATTTTTATATTTTCTATTTTTAATCTGTCAATCATTCTATCTATCATTTTGTCATTTTGTCAATTTGTCAATCTGTTAATCTGTCTTACTATTGATCTATCAATCTCTCTATATTTGGTGTCTATCTATCTATTTGTCTATATATCTTTTTATCTATCTATTTATTTGACTATCTATCTATTTGTGTATTAGTCTAACTATCTATATATATATGTCTATCTATTTATCTATGTATATATCTTTCTTTCCTTCTTTATATCTATCTGCCTATCTGTCTTTATGACTATTTTTCTATCTCTTTATTTACCTATATGTCTTTTTGACTATCTGTATATATTTCTATCTAATTATATATCTTTATTTCTATCAATCTGTATTACATATCTATCTTTCTATCTATATATCTACTTATCTATCTATCTATTTATCTTGTTATATATCTATATTTATATCTATTTATCTATCTATCTATTTGTCTGTATTTATATCTATTTATCTATCAATCTATCTTTTTATCTATTTATCTATATATCTATATATCAATCTATCAATTTGTCTATCTATCTTTCTATCTATATCTACTTATAGACAAATAGATAGATAGTCAAAAAAGTCAGAATGATAGATTGATATATGGAAATATAGTTAGATAGATATGTGGAAATATAGTTAGATAGATATATTAATAGATAGACAAATAGTTAGAAAGATAAATAGGTAGATAGATAGTTAGTAAATAGATAGTTAGACAAATAGATAGATAGATGGATAGACTGATAGATAGACAAACATATTGATAGATAGACTGATAGAAAGGCAAACTTATTAATAGATAGACAAATATATAGATTGACATATCCACATATAGTTAGATAGATAGATAGATCGATAGATAGACATATAGAAAGATAAACAAATAGATAAATATACAAAATATATATTTAAAGGAAGATAGATTCATAGATAGACAACCAGATAGCTAGATAGATAGATAGAAAGATGTATAAATAAATTTATATTTTGATAGGTAGGTAGGTAGACTAATTGATAGATAGTTAGATAAATAGATAGGTAGCCAAATTAATAGAAAGACAAATATATACATATACAGATAGACAAATAGATATAAATATAGATATTACAGATAGATAGAAAGATGGATAGATAGATAGAATGAAAGATAAAGAGATTTATAGATAGATCGATAGATTGATAAATTGATAGCTGCATAGACTGATAAACAGATAGACAAAAAGTCAGAAAGATAGATATTATAGATATCACAAATAGATAGATAGATAGATAGATAAACAAATTTATAGATAGACAAATATATAGATATACAGAATGACAGATAGACGAAGAGTGAGAAAGAGAAATAGACATATAGACAAATAGATTTTTAGAAAAATAGATAGATAGATAGACAGATAGATAGATAGATAGATATACATATTGAAAAATAGACATATAGACATATTAAAAGATAATATATAGAAATATACACATATAAAAAGATATATAGATGGGTTGATGATAGATAAACTGATAGGTAGATATACAAATAAACTAATAGACATATAGACATATAAACATATAGAAAGATTAATAGATAGATAGATAGAAAGATAGATCATCAGATAGATAGTCAAATATATAGATAGATAAAAAGATAAATATAGACAAATAAATAGATAGATAGAAATACAAGATAGATAGATTGAAAGATATATATATATATAGATAGATTGATTGCTTGAAATATAGATAGAGATAGACAAATAGATAGATAGATAGATAAATAGACAGATATACTTAAAGATAGATAGATAGATAGAAAATATATATATAAAGAAAAATATATAGATAGTTAGGTATATAGATAGACATATCAACTGATAGATAGATATATAGATAGATAGATAAATAGATAGACCTATTGACAAATAGATAGATAGACAAATTGACAAATAGGTAGATTGATAAATAGGTAGATTGACAAATAGGTAGATTGACAAATAGATACATAAACAGATAGATCAATAGATAGATAGTTAGATAGAAAAACAAATATACAAATTGACAGATAGATAGATAGGCAAAAAGATAGATAGATAGATAGAGAAATAGATAGATAGACATAAAAATAACTAGTTAGATAGAAAGATTGATATGTAAATAGATTGATAGAGATACAGATTGATAGATAGACATATAGATAAATAGAAAGATAGATATAAAAAAAGATTGATTGATAGATAGATTGAAAATAAATAGATAGAGACAAATTGACATTAAGATTTATAAATAGATAGATAGTCAAGTTGATAGATAGATAAATAGATAGATAGACAAATAGAATGATAGAAAGATATATAAATAAACATATGGATAGATAGGTAGATAGCTAGAAAGATAGAAAGTTAGATAGATAGATAGATATATTTATAGAGAGATAGATAAATAGATAGATAGAGAGATAAACAAATTTATAGATAGACAAATAGATAGATATAGAGAATGATAGATAGACAAAAAGTGAGAAGGAAAAATAGACAAATAGACAAATAGACAAATAGATTTATAGAAAGAAAGATAGATAGATATACAGAAAGATAGATAGATAGATAAACAAATTGAAAAATAGACATATAGACATATTAAAAGATAATAGATAGAAATATACACAGATAAAAAGATATATAGATGGGTTGACAGATAGATAAACTGATAGGTAGATATACAGATAAACTAATAGACATATAGACATATAAACATATAGAAAGATTAATAGATAGATAGATTGATTGATTGATTGATCAGCAGATAGATAGATAGTCAAATAGATAGATAGATAAAGAGATAATAATAGACAAATAAACAGATAGATAGAAATACAAGATAGATAGATTGACTGATATATATATATAGATTGATTGATTGCTTGAAATATAGATAGATAGATAGACAAATAGATAGATAGATAGATAAATAGACAGATAGACTTAAAGATAGATAGATAGATAGAAAAATATATAGAAAGAAAAATATATAGATAGTTAGGTATAGATAGCACATATCGACAGATAGATAGATATATAGATAGATAGATAAATAGATAGACCTATTGACAAATAGATAGATAGACAGATTGACAAATAGGTAGATTAACAAATAGATACATAAACAGATAGATCAATAGATAGATAGATAGATAGATAGAAAAACAATATACAAATTGATAGATAGATAGGCAAAAAGACAGACAGATAGATAAATAGATAGATAGATCAATATATTTATTAAGAGATAGATAGATAGATACATAGATAGTAAGATAGATAGATAGATTGATTGATACAAAATAAATAGGTATAAAAAAATACATGCTGATAAAATCAATAGATAGATAGATAGTTAGTTAGATAGATAGATAGATAAATAGATAGACAAATAGACAGATAGACAGATAGACAAATAGATAGATAGATATATATATATATATATATATATATATATATATATATATATAGCTAGATATTTAGATATATAGATAGATAGACAAATAGAAAAATAGATAGATAGTTAGATAAATGCATAGAGAGATAATAAATGAGTAGATAGATAGATAGATAGACAAATAGATATATAGACAAATAGACATATATATAGATAAACGTATAAACAAATAGAAAGACAGATAGATTGTTAGATAGACAAATTGAGAGATTGATAAATTGCTAAATAAATTGATAGATAGTTAGACAGATAGATGGATAGACATATTGATATATAGTTAGATAGACAAATAGATAGAAAGAAAGATAATAAAAATATCACAGATAAATAGATATATAGGTAGATAGATAGATAAATAGATTGATAGACATAGAGAGATAGATAGAAATATAGATAGATAGATTAATAGTTAGACAGCTAGACAAATAGATAGATAGACCAATAGATAGATAAATAGATAGACACATAGAATGATTAATAGATAGATAGATAGAAAGATAGATAGAAAAATAGAAAGATAGAAAGATAAAAAGATAGAAAGATAGACGGATAGAAATGATAGACATATAGATTGATAAATATATTTTTTGATAAACATATAGATAGATAAATGGATAGACAATTAAATAATTTAATAGATAGACTAATGGATAGATAGATAAATATAAATAAATATAGTTATTATAGATATATAGATAGAAAGACAGATAGATAAGAGATAGGCAAATAGATAAGAGATAGATTGATTGATAAATAGACATATAAGTAGATAGAAACATAGATAGATAGCCACAAAGATTGTTAGTCATATTGATAGATAGACACATATATTGATATAGATTTAGATAAAAAAATATTTAGGCAGATAGACTAATAGACCAATAGACAAATAAATATAAAGATAGATATTACAGATATTATAGATATATAGAAAGATAGAAAAAGAGATAGACAGATAGATGGTTAGATAGATGACTGATAGACAAATAGAAAAATAAATAGAATGACAGATATATAGATAGAAAGATAGATAGACAAAAGGAGAGACAGATTAAAAAAAGTTTTGTACGATAACACTTCATTTTAATTAAAAAATCTAAAATATAATATGTGTATCAAAAATATGTTCAAACTAGTATGTCTGTAAACATCTTGATAATGGCTTCATTGTGATTGGCGGCCATTACTCTGCTGTTGTTTTTTTAAAATCATAGGCGGGCATTCTGAATGCCGGCTAGTCAAAAATTGTAGGAATCTCATTATGCCCCTCGCCCCTCATCCCATGCCTCTCGCCCCTCACCCCTCACCAATCACCCCTCACCCCAAGTCTTTCGCCCCTCGCCCCTCGCTCCTTTGTGGAGTTCTCTGAAGCTTTGTCGATCTCTAGCGAGCTCATAGTGGAGCTCACTAGAGCTCGACGTGGAGCTTGATGGAGCTCCTAAAGTTCCACGAAAGAGCTTCTTGGAGCTTGCTGGAGCTCGAGGAGCTCTCAAGGAGCTCCTTTGTTGAGCTCGAGAAGCTCCAGTGAGCTCCTTCGTGGAGCTCATGGAGCTCCGTCGACCTCTAGAGAGCTAGATGTGGATCTCGCTGGAGCTCGACGTAGAGCTAGACAGAGCTTCTCGAGCTCCATGAAGGTGCTCGCTGGAACTCGACATGGAGCTAGTGGAGGTTCATCTAGCTCCAGCGAGCTCGAAGTGGAGCTCACTGGAGCATGACATGGAGTTCAACGGAGCTCCTCAACCTTCATGAAAAAGCTCACCAGAGCTTCTCGAGCTTGATGAAGGAGCTCCCTAAAGCACCTTGAGTTCCACTTTGAGCTCGATGGAGCTCGACATAAAGATCAAGGAGCTCTAGGAAGCTCTTTCGTGGAGCTTGAGGAGCTCCGTCGAGCTCCATGTTGAGCTATAGGGAGCTCTGTGAAGGAGGGAGGGGCGATGGGAGAGGGGCGAGGGGTGAGGAGCAAGGGGCGAGTTGTGAGGGACGAGGGGCGAGGGTTGAGGGACGAGGGGTGAGGGACGAGCGGCGCGGGGCGAAAGGAAAGGGGTGAGAGGTTGGGATGAGGGGGCGAGGCGTGAGGGGTGATAGGTGAGGGGCGATGAGCGAGTGGCGAGGGGTGAGGGGTGATGAGTGAGGGGCAAGGGGTGAGGGGCGAGGGGTGAGGGGCGAGGAGCGAGGGGCGAGAGGCGAGGAACAAGGGTCGAGCGGCGAGTGGCGAGGGTCGAGGGGCGAGAGACGAGGGGCGAGGGGGGATGAGCTAGGTGTGAGGGGAGAGGGATGGAGGTTTAGAGGCAAACAGTGTGGGCAAGGGGTGAGAGGCAAGGGGCATGGGGAGAGGGGCATAATGGGATCCCTATAATATTTTCAATAGCCGATATTCATTATGTCGGCCTATGATTTTTAAAAAGTAACAGCCTGGCAATGGCCGCCTTTCATAATTACAGCTTTGCCACATTATTTCCAGATGTGTTAGTTTGGGCATATTTTTGAAACCCGACTTAATTTTTAAATTTTTTATTATAAATAAATTATTTTGTACAAAACACGATAAAAAGATAGCCATATAGATAGATAGCCACATGGATTGATAACCATATAGAAAGAAAAATAGATAGACATATTGAAAAATAGACAGATAGACAAATAGACAGATAGACAAATAAAAAAAAGACTAATATAATAGATATTACATATAGATAGAAAATACGGAGATAGATAGATAGAAAGATAAATAATTTAATTAATAGATTGGTTGATTGATTCTTTGATTAATAGATAGATAGATAGAAAATATATAGTTAGACAAATAGACAGAAAGATATATATATTATAGATATTATAGATAGAAAGATAGATATATATATATATATATATATATAAAGATAAAGATAAGGCAGATAGAAAGATAGATAGATAGATAGATAGATAGACTGATATAAAATAGTCAAATAGACAGATAGACACATAGATAGATAAATAGATAGATAGATAGACTAATTGAAAAGATAGACATATAAACAGATAGACACATATATTGATAGTCATAAAGATAGATAATTATATAGATAGATAGATAGATAGATGATAGACTAATAGATAGATATATAGATAAATTGAGATATAATAGATAAATAAAAAGATAGAGAGATAGATAGATTTATGGATAGATAAGTAGATAGATAGATATATATACAGATTGATTGATAATCAGATATACAGATTGACAGATACAAAAATAGACATATTGATATATAGATAAATAGGTATACAAATAGATAGATAGACAGACAGATAGATATATATATAAATTGATAGATATTTAAATAGTAAAATAGATAGATAGATATACATATAGATAGATATACATATAGATAGATAGATAGATAGACAAATAAAAAGATAGCTGAATAGATGGATAGACAGGTAGATAGACAAATAGACAGATATATAAATATTTTTATAGTTAGATAGATTAACATATAGATAGATAGATAGATAGACAGATAGACATATAGATAAATAGATAGATTGGCAAATAGACTAAATTAAAGACGGATAGATAGATATATAGACATACAAATAGACTAATAGACAAAAAGATACTTAGATAGATAGATAATTAGTTAGATAGACAGATAGACAAATAGATAGATATTTAAATAGATAGATACTTGTATTAATAGATAGATAGATAGATAAAATACAAATAGATAAAAAGATATATAGATAGATAGATATATAGACATATAGATAGATAGATAGATACATAGACAGTAAGATAGTAAGATAGGTAGACAGGTAGATATGTAAATAGGTATGCAGGCAGAATGGTATACAGGTATACCAATAGACAAATAGATAGATTGACAGATAGACAGATGGACAATTAGATAGATAGATAGATAGACACATAGACACATAAATAGTTAGATAGTAAGATAGTTAGACAAGTAGACATTTAGAAATCTAGATAGGTAGATAGGTAGTCAGGCATACAAGGAGATAGGTTGATAGGTAGACAAGTAGAAAGATAAACAAGTAGACATGATGAATGGTAGATAGTTATACATGTAGACAAGTTGACAGGTAGATAGTTAGATAGTTTGAAAGATAGACAGTTATAAAAATAAATAGAATGACAAAAATACAGATAAACTAATAGACAGGTAATAGATAGACAGATAGATATATATATATATAGATAGAAAAATAGTTAGATTGATTATTTAAATGATTGATTGATTTATTGACAAATAGATAATTAGATAGATAGACTAATAGAAAGATCGAATGATAGAAAGATAGATAAATAGATAGATAGAAATATAGATAGATATATAGATAGATAGATAGATTGATAAGTTGACATATAGACCAATAGATAAATAGATAGATATATAGACAAATAGATAGATAGATAGATAGATAGACAAATAGACAGATAAATAAATAGATATATATATATATATATATACATATAGAAAGATAAATAGATATATAAAGATATGAAATGATAGAATTATAGACATATAAATAGCTAAACATATAAATAGATATAAAGAATGATAGATAGACAAACAAATAAATAGATAGTTAGATTGAAAAATTGACCAAATAGAAAGATAGACAAATAGATATATTGATAGATAGATAAAAATTTAGATAGATAGATAGATATAAAAATAGTTAGATTGATTGATTAATAAATAGACAAATCAATAGAGAGATAGATAGACATAGAGAAAGACAAATAAATAGATAGATAGGTAGATACATAGATAGATTGATAGATAGATAAATAAATGGATTGTAAAATAGATTGATAGAAAGATAGACATATAGATAGATAGACAGTTTGACAGATAGAGAGAGAAAGATAGATAGAGAGATAGACAAGGTGATAGAGAGACATTTAGACAAATAGATAGATAGAAATTAAGATAGATAGATCAATATATAGATAGTTAGATAGATAGATAGATAAATAAATAGACATATAGATTGAGAGGCAGATCGACAGATTGAAAGATAGATAGTTAGACATATAGAATAATAGGCATATAAATAGATAAATAGATAGATAGACAAATAGATAGATAGATATCTAAAAAAATAGATAGATAGCTAGATATACAGAAAGATAGATGGACAGTTGACAGATAGATACATAGATAGATAGATAGATAGAAAAATATAGATCGATAGATTGATTGACAAATAGAGATATATATATATAAATAGATAGACATAAAGATAGATAGATAGATAGATATATAGATAAATAGATTGGCAAATAGACTGATAAATTGAAAGAAATATAGACAGACAGATATATATATATATATATATTTATTTATTTATTTATTTATTTATTTATTTATATTTTAATTTATATATATATATATATATATATATATATATATATATATATATATATATATATATATATATAAAGTAAGATAGATAGATGAAAAGATAGATAGATAGATATCTAAATAGATAGACTGATAGGCATATAGATAGATTGAGAGATAGAAAATATAGATAAATAGATAGGTGGAGAATTAGATAAATAGATAGATAGATAGATATATATATATATATATATATATATATATATATATATATATATATATATATATATAGAAAGATAGATAGACAGATAGATTGTTAATAGATATATACATAGTCAAATAATTGATTTACAGATAGAAACATAGATACATAAATAGGTAGATGGATAGATAGATAGTTATATAGATAGATATATATATAGATATAAAGATACTTAGAAAGATAAATAGATAGATAGACACATAGAATGATAAAATGATACACAAATAGAAAGATAAACATATATATAGATGTAAATTATGATAGATAGACAGATAGATTGATTGATAGATAATTTGACAAAAGGATAGATAGACAGATATAAAAATAGATAGATAGTTCAATATACAAATATATAGATAGGCAGATAGATATAAAGATAGATAGATAAATAGGAACATAGATAGAATGATGAATAGATAGATAGTCAGATAGAATGATAAACAGGTAGATAAATAAACATATAGATAGATAAACAAATAGAAAGATAAATAGATAGATAGATAGTTAGATAATAGATAGATAGATAGATAGACATATAGATAGATTAAAAGATAGATAGATGGATAGAAAATTAGATTTTGAGATTGTTAGATAAATTGATTTATAGATAGAAAGATATAGAAATTGATATATATATATATATATATAAATAATTACACAGACAAAAAGATAGATAGATAGATAGAATGATAGAAAGATAGATAAATAAATTGATAGATAAAGATAAAGATAGAAAGATAAATAGAAATATAGATAAATCAATAAATTGAGACATAGAGAGATAGAAAGATAGTAAGATACATGGATACTTTCATAAATAGAAAATAGATAGATAGATAGTTAAACAAATAAACAAATAGAGAGATAGACAGATAGACAGATAGATAGATAGATAAATGAATAGATAGACAAATAGATAGATAGAAAGATAGAAAAATATATAGATTGAAACATAGACAATTAGACAAATAGATAGATCGACTGATAGACAGATATACATAGAGATAGATAAATAAATAGATATATAAATACATAAATCAATCATCATTTAGACATATATATAGATAGACTCATAGATAGATATTTAGATAGATATACACATAGATAGATATACAAATTGATAGATAGAATGATAGAAAGATATATAGAAAGTTATATAAATAGATCAATAGATAGATTGATAGATAGATATTTAAATAGATAGATAGATAGATAGACAAACAAACAAATAGTTAGATATACAAATAGAAAGAAAGATAGATAGACAAACATATAAACAAACAAATAGTTAGATAAACAAATAGATCAGTAGATAGATAGAAAATAGATAGATACATTGATATATAGACATAAAGATATATAGTTTGATAGATAGACAAATAAGTAGTTAGATTGTGATATAGATAAATAGATAGATACATTGATAGATAAACAAAAAGGTAGTTACACAGACAAATAGTTCAATAGATTAATAGATAGAAAGATAGATAAATAGATAGATAGACAAATAGATAAAATGATAGATAGATAGATAGATAAATACACAGATAGATAAATAGATAAACATATAAATATATAGATAGAAAGTCAGAATAATAAATATGTAGATCAATAGTTAGATAGATAGATAGTTAAACAGATATACAGATACACTGATAGATAGATGGATAGATAGAGAGAAAAATAGATGGATAGATAGATAGATAAATAAATTGACATATAGTCAGATAGATTGATTGACAGATATAAAGAATGTCAAATTGATATATAAATAGATAGATAAATATGAATATAGATAGACAGACAGATAGATAGATAGACTAATAGATAGATAATTAGATTCGTAGATAAATAGATATATATAGACACATAAATTGATAGATAGATAGACAAATCGACCAATACACAGACAGATAGGTTTATATAAACATATAATATTATATATATATATATATATATAGTTATACATATGTATAAATATTTATAATTATTTATAAAACATTTACATAAAACTACCATTTTTATATTTTTTTATATAACATTTTTATAATTTATAAAATATTTATACATATTTGTAAACAATTATATAAAATATAAATTTTTATATAAATATAAAATATTTAATATGTTTATATAAATGTGATATATATACTATATAATATTTATAAAAGTGTTAAATATATATAAATATATATATGTAACAATTATAAAGATATTTTAAACACAATATTATATCTAAACACTTGTATATTTATAAAAGTGTGATGTTTTTTTAATGATTAATTTTTTTAATGTTTAATGGATTTCAAATCACTGGAAAGTGTGCTATCTTTTAAAGTTGTTTATATATTTATAATTTAATGTTTACCCTTCATCACTTCTCTTATATGCAGGAAAATTTGATTTGAGGTAACGCTTTCTCCCCATACTCAACAAAATGAAACATAAAATGTGATTTTTCACGTTTTCAAATAATTGAATGTCTTGTCCCATTACGTTCTTTAAGGTTTTTCTAAATATCTTATTGCAGGTTTTTATAATGAAAATGTGTAATATCTTTCTTTAGTATTTGCGTTCGAGATTATTATAAAAATAAACTGAACTCTTATTAGATTAGAATTTAATAGCTAACAATATTATGACATTAAAGTTTATAAAATCATGACATAGGGGTTTTAATGAAGTAGAATTCTGCATGTTTGCATTAAATCAAAATTTTTCAACGATTGTAGTAATCTAAAACCCTTCATATGTTATATCTGGTGCTAAACTATGTGTGTATAATTATATATAAATATTTGTATAACTATATAAAACTCTATATAATTAAATATAAACTATATTTATAACTATGTATACATATATGTAAATCTATATATTTGTTTATAACTTTGTATACATTTATGTATAACTACATATAACTTCTTGAATAATTTTATATATATATATATATATATAACAAAATGTTTAACTATATATAACTTTTTATAACTATATATACTATATGTATAATAACATATAACTATAAATAATTGGATCTTATTGTATGTATAACTATAAAAACTTTATACATAACTATCTATAAATATATAATTTACAACATATATTAAATATATATTTTTATATATTATTATATAAAAATGTATTTTATAATATCTATTCCTATACATAACTATATGTATAAATATATAAAATTATATGAAAATTATATATACCTACATGGTTAAATATAAGTTTAACTATATGTGTAACTATATGTATAACCACATGTAACCATATTTATAATTACATCTATAACAACATACAACATTATGTTTAGCTATATGTGTATAACTATATATAAATATCTGTATAACAATATAAACTTTATATAATTAGATATATCTATATTTGTAACTATGTATACATATATGTAAATCTATATATTTGTTTATAAATTTGTATACATTTATGTATACCTACATATAACTACTTGTATAAATATATATGTATGTATGTGTGTGTGTGTGTGTGTGTATAACTATATGCTTAACTATATATAGCTATTTATAACTATGTATACTATATGTATAATAACATATAATTATAAATGGGATAATACTAATTTGTTGCAATAACTTGAAATTATATGGCAAAAGATAAAATATCAAAAATATGTAAGCACATAGCATGAGAGTGTCCGTTGGTCAGATATAGCATGCTATTGAAATAAGGGTCGTACTCTTACCTAATCCCACCTATTGGGCCTCAGGCTCATTCTAACAGTACATTCTCCGTGTCTCTCTCTCTCTCTCCCTTAATTATTCATTTTGTCACTTTCTCTCCCTCTTTTTCTTTCTGTGTCACACTCACTCACTCACTCTCTCTTGCTATTTTCTATCTCGCTCTCCTTATTTTTTGCTTTCTCTTTTTCTCTCTCTCTCCCTCTCTCTTTCTCTCATTTTATCTCCCCCCCTCTCTCTCCCTCTCTTCCCATTCTCTCTCTCTCACTCTCCATCTTCCCTCATTCTCTCTCTCAAAAAAGAAGAGCAAACTTAGCTATTGCACCGGCATTCCAAGAAGATAACATAAATAATATTGACCATGTGCATGTAGATGAAGATCCAGAAAATTTATATGACTCAAATGGTGGCCTAATAGAAATTAAAGATCCTCAATTTTTATCTAAAGATGAGTTGGAACTTCCATCAGAATCAGATAAAATGGCAGAAGACCCATTGGAGGATAATAGTGATGCTAATATTTAAACTGTTATAATAGTATTATAATAGTAAACTATCAAAACTTTGTAATATTTTGCTGAAACCTATTGGTGTTTTTTATTCTAGAATGCATGGTTGTTCATCATATCTCTATTATTTGTTCTATTTTTTTATTTTTGTACAGTAGATGGCACCTAAAGGACATGGTCATGGTGGACGTGGACACAGTATTAGACCAAATTCATCTAGTATTTTACACCATGTTGCAAATTTAGTACCATCTCATACCCACCATATCCAAACTTCAACATCACAATCACCATCTCCATATCTATCACCAATCACCATCATTGACACCTTTACTATCACCTTTATCGGATATAAGCCCACCACCCATTTCTTTCCGACACACACTTTTGATCAATCACCATCTTCTACACCACATTTTACACCAATAGTTCCCCCATTTACAAAACCATAAAATCATCAAATGTTGTGCATTCCTCTATATTCAGTGCTAAGTTAGTATTGGAGATTGTGGATGGCAGGTATAAGAAATATGTAAATATTACTTGAATAAAAAATTATGTTGTTTCTGTTAGTGGTTTTTTTATATATAGTTATGCTTTGCTTTTTTCAATGTTATTTATTTATTTGTAGAGTTTTATTCCATCTCACAAGTGTTCAGCTATAATTATAAAGCCTTTCTAGAAAATGGTTAATTCTAAAGTATTTTCTTGGAAGAAAGTTTCTAAATCAATAAACAAGTCTAATTTTAATGACTTTAAGGTAAAATAATTAAACAATAGCATTAAAAATTAATTATCTAATTAGTTAACTATTATGTTGGTTATTATTCAAGCAGTAAATAATTATTTCATCGTTATTTATATAATTCTTTTGTGATATTTCTATATATAGAATTAGTGCACATGGTCACCAAAATTTGATGGAAATATAAAGTCATCGTGGGAGAGTAAAGCTATTTGAACGATATTCTGATTTTATATCCGAGGATGACTGGCCCCAGTGGCTTAAGTAGTGAGAGGAGCTAGAAGTGAATAAAAAATTAGAAATTTCCAGCAAAAATCAATGAACTAAGGTAGCTGAACTAGGTATAGTAATGTCTCGCCACAAAGAGGCAAGAAGTCAAAGGCGAGCATTGAGCATGCTTGAGATTTGGTATAATTTTAAAATTTTAAACATTTATATATTTAGTGGTTGTCCTAATAGTCCAATAAATCAAATTTGTGCATGGTTTTATTAATTTTGTTTAAATTTTTTATCATTTGTTATTTTATGACTTAATAAATATATAATCTTGGCTGAATAATTGGGTCGAGATCCCAATTTTTATGAGATTTTTAGAAAGATGCATGTGAAGAAAGTGGATGGTTAATTTGTTGACAACAAGTCTTAGATGATTGTAGTAAGAATCTATTATATTAATAAAATTTCATAGTACTACAATAAATTTTGAAAGCTGTTTGGAATGCAAAAGATTAAATTTATTTTATGTATATCTATAATAGTATTTTTCTCTGTTTTTTTAGGGGAACTAATGGAGGAACGTGTGATAGCTGCTTCTCAACAAGTTGAGGGTTCTATGGATCTTCAACCAATTGACTATGATCCTATCTATTTGGAGACCATAGAAGGTCAAAAGAAGCAGCAAGTGTATGACATCGGCTGAAAGGGAGTGGAATTTTGTTGTAGCAGTCGTGCTTCAAATTCATCTATCACACCAATGGTGGATGAGGTGGTCGAACAACAAGTAATAAAAACAAATGAACATTTTGAAGTTAAGGAGACATAATTGAAAGAGAAGGATGAACATATATCTTATTGAAGGAAGAAATGCATGAAATGAAAGAAGAGACAAATGAGCAGATTACTCATTTAAAGGAAGAAATGCAGGAAATGAAAGAAGAGAATGATGAGTAGATTACTCATTTAAAGGAAGAAATGCAGGAAATGAAAGAAGAGAATGATGAGTAGATTACTCATTTGACGGAGAAATGCAAGAAATTTAAAAAAGAATGATGAATTGAAAGAAATTAAGAATGTAACGCAACAACAAATGTCATATATCAGGTCACAATTAGTAGCATTGACATGATAGATAGCATTCCAATATCTAGTTGCGAAACCTCGTAGGAGAGGCTAGCAACAAAATTCACCAACTAATTATGAGGATGATTCGTATCAGAATTATTTCTAAACTATTTTTGATTTTTGTCAATGTATAGCAAAACAAAGTGAGATATTTTTTTAAGTATCAATTTTTTTATTCTGGTTTTGTTCTTGCTTTTCCAATTAACCTAATAATGAATCTTAGAAGGACATATGATGTGAGATGCACGAAAAAATTTTGATTCAAAGCCTACAGACATTGTCATAGTTCCTATGCATGGGTCCTATCTTTATCGATCGCTGCTGGATCAAAAGGATGTCAAGCTTCTATTATCTTCATTATTCCTGAATCATTTTATTTTGCAGACACACACTCTCTCTAAACTTCATTACTGGACATCTTTTAGATATATGTTGAAATTATATGACTATAAACTTAGATTTGTGTTTATTCATATCTATAATTACTATTTTATATATCTGTGAATATGTTGTGTGTACCTAACCATTTTGAGTAGAGTTTTAGCCTATTATGGGTATGTAAAAGGCTTGGCTAGTCCTCTTGGTACTAGGGAACAGAATGTTAGCTTCTTAAGTTGTGAGATGAATGAAAAAATTCTGGTCCCACTCAGACACAGGTTTGTTCTTGACACTCTTATTTCGTGCAGATCTATGTTGTTACTGTTCAGTTCTACGACAGCTTATTATGGTCATTGGTGGAATTAAACTTTTGAAATGTTAATAGCCATTATGATGGCTAATGAAATTCAATTAAATGAGTTCATTTTGTTTGTTCTCCTACTCTTGCATGTTTGTAGTTTCATGGATGACAATAGGCTAAACATGAGGAACTGTGCCTATTACCAGCTATTTTTCCAGGGGCATCTTTGTCTACAACTGATATCTAGCATGGGAGACCATGACAAGAAGCCTTTATTACTAGGACTTGATCTTAACAACTTTATGGTTAATGCCAACAATTCATTCAATCCCATGAATCCATTGTCTCCAACACTTCTCTTGCACTATAATAGATTAGAGATGGCTGGATAAAATAAAGAGATAAGTTTTTTGAAGTTTTGTATGATCTTTATGAAGTATAAATGGGATAATACTAATTTGTTGTAGTTTTCTGTCATGAGAGGTTATGTGATTATATTTATGTGTGTATATATGTGTGTGTATACTATAGTATATATGTACATATATAATCAGTATCATATATACTACAGTACATATGTACTTATATAATCAGTACCATATAGATTGTAGTATATATGTACATATATACTTAGTATCAAATATACTGAGTTATATATGTAGATATACTTAGTATATATGTACGTAATATTGTAGTATATAAGTACATATATATGAGTTTTGTATGGTACTAAATCATTTAAAATAAAAAATTTAAAAATTAAGTCGGGTTTCAAAAATATGTCCAAACTAATGTGTCTGTAAACAATGTGGCAAAAGTCGTCATTGTGAACAGCGGGCCATTGCCATGCTATTAATTTTTAAAAATCATTGTTGTCATTGTGAATGCTGGCTATTGAATATATTGTAGAGATCCCATTATGCCCCTCGTCCTGGCTTCATGCCCCTACCACTCACCCACACCCCTAGCCCGACGTGCCTTGCCCCTCGCTCATTGCTGCTCACCACTTGCCCCTCGCCACTTCGCTCTTCACTCCTTCATGGACCCACTAAAGCTCCATCGAGCTTCACGTCGGAGCTCCAATGAGCTCCTTCATGGAGCTCCAGTGAGCTAGAATGTGGAGCCTAACGTGGAGCTTGATGGAGCAACTCAAACTCCATGAATGAGCTCCTTGGAGCTCCTCAAGCTCACCGGAGCTCACGCGTGAAGCTCGAGGAACTCCAATTAGTTCCACGATGGAGCTCTGAGGAGGGTCCTTCATGGAGCTCACGGAGCTCCGTATAGCTCAAGCGAGCTCGAAGTGGAGCTCGCTGGAGCTCAACGTGGAGCTCGATGGAGCTCCTCGAGCTCAACGAAGAAGCTCCCTGGAGCCCCTCAAGCTCCACAAGGAGCTAACTAGAGCTCCTCGAGCTCTGGTGTGCTCCACTTAAGCTCTTGGAGCTAGATGAACCTCTAGTCAGCTCCATGAAGGAGCGAGGTGTGAGGGGCGAGGGGTCAGGGGCGTGGGAGGGGGGTAGAGCCATATGCAAGGGGTAGAGGCATGGGACTTGGGGCGAGGGGCGTGGGGCATGGGTGTGGGGCATGAGGCGAGGGGCATAATGGGATCCCTACAGTAATTTCAATAGCTGGCATTCACAACGATGTCCAATGGCCACAGTTGACAATGACGGGTTTGCCATATTGTTTCCAAAACACCTAGTTTGGCCATATTTTTGAAACCCGACATAATTTTTAAATTTTTTATTTTAAATGAAATAGTTCTATACAAAACTCCCACATATATGTAGTATATATGTTCGTATATAATCAGTATATTTATACATATATACTACAGTATATACGTACATACTAAATTTGATGCTATGATCATTACGAAATTAAACTAGTTTTTAAATTCTATCCCAATTTGATGCTTGCATGATAATGCCACAAGAGAAACTAGAAAGTAGATTAAAAAGCTAATGCTGAAGGGAATGATTGCCCCAGAAAAAGCTAGTCCATTCTCTTTGTTTATTGAAAGCGGAGTTGTTTGCTATTGCTTGTACAAGGATTCTGAAAGAATTCTAGAAATACTTATGGCATTTTTATTTGAAAAAATCGACTTTTCTTTTCTTTCAAGATACTATATTTAAGATTCTCATAACTACAAATAACTCTTTTTTAGCCCTTGTAATTGGGTAGGATTTTGAATCATTAACTCCAAATATTCTTGCATGAATGATTGAAACTATGGAATTGCAGTTGTCTTGTTGTTTTGCTTCTTCGAACCCTATCATCACTCATGAGTTTGTGTACCTTGGTCAAGGTGAGTTATATTTCATTGCTAATTATTTGCTTACACGAAAACATGATATGCATTCTTTGATCATTGAATTAGAATATCTCTGTTGTTCATGACATTTTATGATGTTAATGAGAGATTTAGAATAGATTCACTTTCTGAAATAGTTTCTCTATTCAACGAGAGGGTTTTCTTATATGTACATATAATAGAACTGTTAGTATATCTCTTATATGTACATAATGAGTATATATGTTCATATATACAATAGTATATATATACTAATATACAATAAAATATACGTTTATATATATCCTATAGTATATACGTACGTATATACTCCAGGATATAATTACATATATACTACAGTATATACATACGTTTATACTTTAATATATACGTGCATATATCACTACAAGAAAATATAATTTTTGCTAGAGAAATTTAGCTAGGGATCAATCCCTAGCTAAATAGTGAGGGATTAGCTAGGGAATAGCAGGGGATTTTTGATTTTATATTAAATAAATACTAGCAATGGAATAGTGATGGATTAGTAACAGAATAACGAAAATATCTGATTGAAAATTCTTCGTCACTAATATTTCATAGATACTACATATACTATATGTATAACAATATATAACTAGAAATAATTATTTCTTACTATATGTATAACTATAAAACATTATACATAACTATATTTAAATATATAATTTTCACATATATTTAATATACATTTTTATATATTATTATAAAAATGTATTTTAACTATATCTATACATATACCATAACTATATCTATAAAATATATATAATTAGATGAAAAAATATATATACCTACAATTATAAATATCAGTTTACTATGTTTGGACTACATGTATGACCACATGTAACTATATTTATAATTACATATATAACAACATACAACATTATGTTTAACTATATGTGTATAACTATATATAAATATTTGTATAACTATATAAATCTTTATATAAATAAATATAACTATATTTTTAATTAGTGATACATATATGTATACATATATGTAAATCTATATATTTGTTTATAACTTTGTATATATTTATTTATAACTACATATAAATACTTGTAATAATATATATATCTATATATAACTATATGTTTAAATATATATAACTATTTATAACAACATATACTATATATATAATAAAATATAATTATAATTGAGATAATACTAATTTGTTGCACTAACTTGAAATTAAATGGCAAAATATATAATATCATTAATATGTAAACACATAGCATGAGTGTTGTCCGTTGGTCAGATATAGCATGCTGTTGAAATGAGTGTCGTACTCTACCTAATCTCACTTCTTGGGCCTCATGCTCATATATGAACTTATATTTAACAAAAGATCAAATATTTGATAGTTTGTATAGAAGAAAAATGTTTTATTCATTATGTAATTCATCATTCTAACACTGCATTCACTGTGTGTCTCTCTCTCCTATCTCATTCTTTATGTGTCACTCTCTTTCTCTTTTTCTTTCTGTGTCATCACTCACTCTCTCTTGCTATTTTTCTTTCTCACTATCCTTCTTTCTTGCTTGCCCTCTCCTCTCTCTCCTCTCTCTCTCCCCTCTCTCTCCCTCTCTCTCTCTCTCTCTCCCTCCCCATTTCTCTCCCTCTCTCTCCTCACTCTCCCCCCTTTCTCTCTCTCTCTCTCCACCTTTCTCTTTCACTCACACTACACACACACACCACTCTCTCTCTCTCTCTTTCTCTTCTATCATCTCTCTCCCTCTCCCCCTTCAACCTTTAAATTTCTTTATTTTTGCTTTCCATTCTTGCCCATTATAATATTTAGCTCTCTTTATCTAGTAATAACATGATATCTATTAATCTTTACCATGCTAAAAATTACATAATCTATTCATGTGATTCTTGCAATGCATTACCTCAATATTCACGATAGTAAATTTTTAAATATTCATCTGTAAGTAATTTTTATTTAATTATTAGTATATTTTGAAGTAATTGATATTTAATTTAAAATAATGAATTGAGCATTATTATTTGTAAATAAAACAAGACAAATGAGTTTAGATTGTTAGTGGATGTATAATAGGTTTATGAATGGAATTTGAATAAAGATTTTTTGAGTGGGCTTGAAACTTTCATCAATTTTGCATGTAGTCAATCAAGATGGATGGAGAGAAAAAAAATTAAGTGTCCATGTAATCATAACAAGTGTCAGAATATCCCTTTTCATCATCTAACCACTATAAGATACCATTTGGCTAATTATGGTTTTGTACAAAATTATTTTGTTTTGATTTATCAAGTAGAAAGTACAATGGCTCTGAACATTAATCGAAATGAGGGTACTGAATCATTTGCTTGTGGTGAAGAAGCATCAATACATACCATAGAATGGTCATCGAAGGTGCTGGGGCTAACTTCAATATGGATTACATGGATGAACCACCTAATAATTAAGATCAAAAATTTTATGAAATACTTAAAGCTACAGATAATGAGTTGTGGCCTAGTTGTAAAACACATTCGTAATTATCACTTGTGGCTAAACTTATGAGCATTAAGTCAGAAAATCATATGTTTGAAAAATTATTTGACCAGGTGACAGAACTGATGAAAGAGATTATTCCGGATAATAATTTTGTCACTAACAACTTTTTACATACTAAGAAGTTACTATGAGGAATGAGTCTACTAGTTGAAAAAATTGATTGTTGTTTCAATGGATGTATGTTATATTGGGGTGGTGATAGTGATTTAATTAGCTATAAGTTTTGTGATCATTCTCGGTTTAAGAAGGCACTTCGTGTTGCATATATGCGACAAAAATTGAAATTTACATTTAAGAAAAGTATTATTTTCATTTATATTCCTCGATTACAGAGACTATATGCATCAATGCTACAGCAAATGATATGAAGTAATATTCTGAGCATGAGGTTGAAGAAGGGGTAATGCATCATCCATCAGATTCACTTGCTCGGAAGCATTTTAATCATATACATCAAGATTTTACTGCTGAAAGTCGAAATGTGAGATTGGATTTAGCACTGATGGATTTCAGCAATTTGGGCAATATGGACAATGGTATTCAACATGACCAGTTATAGTGACACCTTATAATTTGTCTATTTGGTTGTATATGAAGGAGCAATATATATTTTGTTAAAATTGATTCCAGGGCCAAAAAAATTGAAAGAAATGCTAGATGTTTTCTTACAGTCTTTTATAGTAGAGTTAAATCATTTGTGAGATGTTGGCATGAATACATATGATATTTCAAAGAAGAAAAAATTATTTATGCAGGTGGCCCTTATGGTTGACGATAAGTGATATTTTTTCATATTCAATGTTGTCTTGCTGGAGTACTATAGAATGATTTACATGCTCATATTGCATGAAAAAGTTTGATGCATTTACCCTCAAATTAGTAGTAAATAGTCATGGTTTCAGACACATCATAATTTTCTACCTATGAATCATTCATTCTAAAGAAACAGACTATATTTCAAAAAATTAAAACTGTGATGATAGTGCATCAACAACTCATTCATAAGATGATATTATGATAGACTAATATGCAAAATATTTGGCTAGAGGAACATAGTACTTTTTTGGGACTTGCCAATTGGAAGTCCAACTTAATTCGTAATAACTTAGTTGTAATATCTTTCCTTAATGTAGATGGAAAAACAAAAGCCAACTTAAAATCAAGACAAGAGTTGACTGATTACTGTCAGCATCCTGAATTGAAACTGAACGAGGCAACAAAAAAATTTTCTAAGCATGTTAGGCACTTGATTAGAAGGCAAGACAGATATTGTGTGAATGAGTTAAATATTTGAATTTTTTTGATAGATATGTGTCAAATATGTGTAGATGCATGGATATGAAGGATCTTAAGTTATTTGGAATGAAAAGTCATGACTGTCACATATTTATGCAGAGATTAATACCAATTGCATTCCATGAATTACTTTCCCTAAGTGTTTGGAAGATCCTTACAGAACTTAGTTTGTTTTTCAAACAGCTAACTGCAACCACAATCAAAATAGATGACATGGTGAGACTAGAGAATGACATACCACTTATTCTTTGTAAGCTTGAATGCATATTCCCGCCGAGCTCTTTTGACTCATGGAGTATTTGCCGGTCCATTTGGCATATGAAGCAAAATAGTAGGGCCAGTGCAATATAGGTGGATGTATCCATTTGAGAGCTAAATACATATAATTAGTTGGGTTTTATTATTTCATATATAAAGTAATATTGTAATTTAATATAATTGAAACCTAACATTATGGTTGCAGGTATCTTCGTAAGTTGAAATTGAATGTTAGAAAGAAGGCAAAATTTGAAGGTTCAATTTGCAATGCAAATTTAGTAGAAGAAGCATCATCATTTTGTTCTTATTATTTTGAGGATCATGTCGATACAAAGAATAGAAATATGCCTCGTAATGATGAATGTCATGTGATGGCAGAAGATGATTCTAAGGACGAACTCTCTATCTTCAAGCACCTTAGAACACATTTGGAAGAACAAAGCAAAGAAGTATTATAGATGAAGAGTAAAAAGCAATCCAGAGCTATGTTTTACTTAATTGTGAGGATGTTGCACCATATTTTGAGTATGTATACACAAAATGGTGGCAGAAAAATGATTCTTTAAATAGATATTCTAATATTTTCATTCAGAATCTAAGTAAAGACCCATTTAGATATGTGACAACCAATCCCAGGTATTTTGTCAATGGATATAAATTTCACACAATTGGGCATGGTTCTTCTATAATAATAATGAAAAGTGGTGTATGCTTTAAAGGCTCGGGTTATAGGGTAGATGAGAATGATTATTATGGTCAACTAGTAGAAGTTATTGAGTTGGAGTATCCTAGAATCGAAAATAATAGAATTGTTTTTTTAAAGCGTGAGTAGTTTGATCCCACATGAAATGTGGGTACAAAGATTCATTTGGATTATAAGCTAGTGGATGTTAACCATAAACATAGATATAATCGATATGAGCCATTTATTATGGCAATTAAAGCCACTCAAGTATATTATTATGCATATCCAAGTTTATATTGTGATAAGAGTAATTGATGGGCGATTTGCAAATAAAAAAGCTCGATCAAATTTTGAAGTGCTAACATCTCAAGAAAGAAGTGCAGACTTAGCTATTGTACTAGAATTACAAAAAGATGACATAAATAATATTGAGCATGTGCATGTAGATGAAGATCTAGAATATTTATGTGACTCGAATGGTGGCCTAATAGAAATTGAAGATGATCAATTTCTATCTGAAGATGAGTTGGATCTTCCATTGGAATAGACGAAATGTCAGAAGATCCATTGGAACATGATAGTGATGTAGATAATTAAACTATTATAATTGTATAATATTAAATTATCAAAGACTTTCGATATTTTGTTGAAATCTATTGGTGTGTTTTATTCTAAAATATATGGTTTTTCATCATAAAGGTCGTGGCCATGGTGAAGGTGGAAGTGAATGGAGTAATGGACCAAATTTATCTAGTATCTTACACCATGTTGCAAATTTAGTACCATCTCATACCCACCATATTTAGACTTGAATATCACAATCACTATCTCTATTTCCATCACCATCACCATCATTGACACATTTACTATCACATTTATCAGATATAATCCCACCACCAATTGTCATTCCTACACACACTTTTGATCCATCACCATCTTCTACACCACATTTTACAATGATATTTCCCCCATTTACAAAATCATCGACATTATCAAATGGTATGTCTTCATTTGGATTCTGTACTAAGTAATTGAGATTTAAAGATGGGAGGAATAAAAAATATGTAAATATTACTTGAATAAAAAATCGTGATGTTTCTGCTAGTGGTTTTTTAATATTTAGTTATTTTTGCTTTTTTCATTATTGTTTATTTATTTGTATAGTTTTATTCTATCTCACAAATGTTTAGTTATAATTACAAAATTCTTTCAAGAAAATGGTTGATTCTAAAGCATTCTCATGGAAGAAAGTTTTTGAATCGACAAAAGAGTTTTATTTTAATGAATTTCAAGAAAAAATAATGAAACAAAAACATAGAAAATTAATTATCTAATTAGTTAACTATTATGTTGGTTATTATTCAAGCATTAAATAATTATATCCTTGTTATTAAAATAAATTCTTTTGTGATTTTTCTATATATAGAATCAATGCACATGGGCACACAAATTTGATGGAAAGATAAAGTCGTTATGGGAGAGCTAAGCTGGTGAATGGTATTCTGATTTTTCCATAAATTGAAGAATATAAAAGAAAGGCTTGATGTTATGTCTGAGGATCACTGGCCCGAGTAGCTTAGGTAATGGGAGGAGCCAGATGTGAAGACAGAATTATTGAATGCTAGCAAAAATAGATGAAATGTGGTAGCTGGACTAGGTAAAGGAATGTCTCACCACACAAAAGGGCCAAAGTCAAGCATTGAGCATGCTTGAGATTTGGTACAATTTTAAAATTTTAAACATTTACATATTTAGTCGTTGTCATAATAGCCAAATAAATCAAATCTATGCATGGTTTTATTAATTTTGTTAAAATTGTTTATCATTTGTTATTTTATGACTTAATAAATACATATTCTAGGTGAAAGAATTGAGTTGAGATCCTAATTTTTATGAGATATTCAAGAAGATGCATGTGAAATAAGTGTATGGTCCGTTTGTTGACAACAAGTCTCAGATGATTGCTGTAAGAATCTATTATATTAATAGAATTTCATAATACTACAATACATTTTGAATGTTGGTTGGAATACAAAATATTTAATTTATTTTATGTATATCTATAATAGTATTTTTCTCTATTTTATCTCAGGAACTCATGGAGGAATGTGTGACAACTACTTCTTAACAAATTGAGGTTCTATGTGACTTCAACCAATTGACTATGATCTTATCTATTTGAAGAACATAAGAGATCATAAGAAGCAGCGAGCATATGGTATAGGCTCGAAGGGGTAGCATTTTATTGTAGTAGTCATGCTTCTAATTCATCTATCATAGTAATTGTGATGAGGCTGTCGAACAATAAGTAATGGAAACAAATGAATATTTTAAAGTTATGGAGACCGAAATGAAAGAGAAGGATGAGCAGATATCTCATTTGATGGAACAAATGAATGAAATAAAAGAAGTGAAGGATTAGCAAAAATTTGAAGGAAGAAATGTAGGAAATGAAAGAAGCAAAGGATGAATAGATTAATCATTTGAAGGAAGACATGCAAGAAATTAAAAGAATGAATGATAAGATGAATGAAATTAAGAATTAATGCAATAGTAGATATTCTATATGGAGTCACAGTTAGTGAATTGACGTGATAGATAGCAGTTCAAGGTATAGCTACGAACCCTCGCAAGAGAAGCTAGCACAAAATCACCAACTAATTATGAGGATGATTTCGTATCATAATTATTTCTTAACTATTTTTGATTTTTGTTTATGTGTAGCAAAACATGATGAGATTATTTTGGAGGTTTCAATTTTTTATATTCTAGTTTTGTTCTTTGATTTGCTGATTAACCTAATAATGAATCTTTGCAGGACATCTGATATGAGACGCATGAAAAGAATATGATTCAAAGCATTCAGACATTGCCAAGGTCCTTCCAATGCATGAGTCCCATATTTATAGATTTTAGCTTTATCAAAAAGAGGTTGAGCTTCTTTTATCTTAATTATCTCTAAAATATTTTATTTTTACACACTCTCTCTCTAAACTTCATTGCTTGATATCTTTTAGATATTTATTGAAATTTATGACTATCAACATATATTTGTGTTTGTTCATGTCTATATATTATATATATATATATATATATATATATATATATATATGATATGTTTGTGTGTTCTCGAATATTTTGGGTAGAGTTTTAGCCTAATATAGGTTTGTAAAAGGCTTGGCTGGTCCTCCTTGTGCTGGGAACAGCACCATAGCTTCTGAAGCTATGTGATGAATAAAAAATTCTGGTCCCACACAAATGCAGGTTTGGTCTTGATACTCTGATTTTGTGCACATCTTTGTTGTCACAGTTCAGAACAATTATTGCTTTTTATCAAACATCAGTGGAATAAAACTATTGAAATGTTAATAGCCAATACAATTCCTAAATGAACGTACATGTGTGGAAAAATTCATTACCATGTAGCCTGTTGTCATTTCAACTTCCATTTCCCTTTTGTTTGGTACTTTCTAACTTTCTTATAATTAACCATGGACTAATGCGTGAAGCTGGAAAACACAGAAGAATATTTTGATGGGCAGTTGACTGGAAATCTTGGAGTAATCTTGATTCGGTAATTTTAAAATAAGCTCATGATTATCTTGTTATGTAAAATTTCTAGCAAATGGCAGTTGGTGTTACATGCACTAGTCTATCTATTTGTTAGTGACATAGTGTTGGGTTCTTTATTGGTTTGTAAATATATTATGTTATGCTCCATTCGAATGTGTAACAATGTTCTCTATCTGCGTGGAGTACTAGAGGACAAAGAACAAGATGATGTTGACTATGCCTGAGAGACCTATATGTGTGTTTTTAAACCCCTAGATTTTATCCTTCTGTTGTCTTTGATGGTATATGTATTTGCATTAAAGTACATGTGTGTGTGTGTGATTTTGAGGCTATATAATTTATTATACATACATTAATACTAGGTATAATAAAAATATGAATATATATACATATATAAATGTGTATCCTACTCGGTATTTACGTACGATAAACTGAGTTTATATTTTTGTATATACTGAGTATAATATGTATATATATACTCAGTATA
>JAREIK010005727.1:0-67579 GCA_029783825.1 Sapria himalayana | reverse complement strand
ATCTGATACGTATCAACTAGTGGAGTTGATGAATGAGAACTACCTGTTGCACCATCACATGAACTTGAAGTAGACTTGGAATATGCTTGAGTCGCAGTAGCTAACATTTCTTCATATCTAGCCTAATAAAAATGTACAAAAGGAATTTCAATTTATATTCAAACAAAAAAAAGAAAAGTTAATTTTTTTAATGAATCTTACATTTGTTGCACGAGATCTTTAATCAACGAAGGTCTGATTATCATTAGCCTTCATTTGCATGTATCTGAATAAGCAAGGAGCATTGGGCTTCTTACCCTCCTTCCGTGTCAATAATTACATACAATACATATGTTAATTCTATTGAAAAAAAAATTCCTTATGAGAAATGAAATTTAGGCATAATTGAACACATTTCACAAAGTAATAAACATAAAAAGTATAAATTATAAATAATACCAATATTCATTCGTGCTCGTGAATAGAGAGAGATCTACTAGTGTGTGTAGACATGCCACTACCCTCCCAAGCTCGCTCTAAGCGATGATTTCCGATCTGTTTATCAGACCTCTTCCTATAATCCGGATCATCCCAACTGCTCCGCCATTCCTTGAAAATATGATCAGGGACACTCAAATCTTTTCTTTCTTCTTCGGCCATTTATCTTTGATCTCGTACACAGTGTCTTTATATTGGCTGACAGCATGTTTGTAGAACACACTTTTGACCACCTCCTTTGGCTGTGTCCACCTATAAAATTTTTTAATTAAATAATTTAATATTTTTATATCAAATTGAATAAAAATTTAAACTATAAATTAATTTATAATAAACAAAGAATAAAATCATTTAATATCTTATTCAAATTCAATATTTTACATAATTGAAACAAAAAAAATAAAAAACTTTTATTTCATCTTATTCATCAATGTATCTACTGACAGTGCATAAATTATAATATATCCATTTATTAACGCTGCTTTCTCTCACTCTGCTCCTCCAATCATCATTTTTCGATTGTGACAAAACAATTTGAGTCATGACACGTACTGTCTAGTGAAAAATCTCATCACTTATAAAAGCTTTGTATGAGGAACAATGTGGTATCATATCAGTAAGAAATTTAAACCACTCACTCAATTTAAAAAAAGTTATGTTTTGATACATATATAATCATATAGTATATATGTAAATATATACTAGCATTTCACTCGTACATATATACTGAAGTATATGTACATAAAAATAACAGCATTATGTGTACAAATAAACTGAGTACAAATATACTTAGTATATATGTACATAAAATACTGTAGTATTATATGTACATATATACTGACTTTTTTCATTGTATATACACCATTTGATGCTGTTGCTATCACACCCGCTGCCGCTCCTGCCGCAGCTACCTTTGTCACTATCGCTGCCAATACCACTGTTATTGTCATCGCTACCACGCTGCCTCTGCTGTTGCCGCCGCCACCACTGCTACCTCCACACTGGCACCTCTACTGTCGCTTCCGGTGATGTCGCTGCTTCCAGTGTAGTTACTGCTACCGTGACTACCGCAGCTGCTTCCGGTGCAGCCGCTGCTACCGCTACTTCCATCGTCGCTGCCACTGCCACTACTTCTGATGCCACCGCTCCTGCCTGCCACTGCTGCTATAACCGTGGCTGCCCCGCTGCTGTCACTACCACCACTACCGTCGTTGCCTCTTCAACTGATGCCGCTATCATCGCCGCCACCACCGTCACTGATACTGCTGCTGATATTATGTTTTTATAGACCTATAATAGGTTAAAAATCTACCCAAAAAATTCGAAGACACAAACATTTTCATAGATATATAAAAATAGTTATTATAGATATGAACACACATAAATTAAAGTTGATCGTCATACAGCTTTAACTAAAATTTAATTAAATAGTTTAATATTTTTATATTAAATTTAATATACAAAAATATAAAAGAAAATTTTAAATTAAACAAATAAATTCATTTAATAACTTATTCTAATACAATATTTTAAATAACTAAAAAAATTATATTACATCTTAGTTATCAATGTATCTACCGACTGTGCATAAAGTATAATCTATCAATGCTTTGACGTTGCTTTCTCTCCCTCTACTCCTTCGATTACTAACTTTCCACTACAAAAATGCTGTCAGAGTCATGGTGCTTCATGTCTATTGAGAGATCCCTTCACTTATACAAGCTTCGTATGGGAAACAATGTGGTACCACATTTGTAAGAAATTTAAACCACTAAATAAAATCAAAGTAAATTAAAAAAAACTATGTTTTGATAAATACATATTACTACAGCCAAAATACACATATATACTAGCATTTCACTCGTACATATATTACTGTAGTATTTGTACATATAAATTGTATTATTATGCGTACATATATACTAAGTAATATGTACATAAAATAATGCAGAATTATATGTACGTATATACTGACAATATACCTACGTATATACCACAAATATTGCCATTCCTATTGCTCTCGCTACCGCAGCTGCCCTTGTCGCGGCGGCGGCGACCTCTACGGCAGCTATCGATGCCACCACCACTGCCAGTGCAGCTGCTGCTGTGGCTACTGCCAGTGTTGTCTCTGCTATCGATGATACCACCGATACCATTGCTGCCGCTGCCGCTACAGCCACTAGTTCTGCCGATGCCAACGCTACCTTTAATGTTGTCGCTGCCTCCGCTGCCTCCCCTACCTCCGCTACTAGCACTACTGCCGCCGCTGCCTCAGCTACCACTGCTGATAATAGGCTTTTACATACCTATAATAAGCTAAAACTCTACCAAAAAAATCGGAAAAACACAAACATATTCATAGATATATAAAAACAATTAATATATACATGAACAAACACAAATTAAAGTTGATTGTCATACAGTTTAAACAAGAAATTAATTAAATAATTTAATAATTTAAAATTATATTTTATAAAAACAAAAATAATAAATGAAACTTTTAAATTAAACAAAAAATTTATTTAATACCTTATTCTAATACAAAAAATTATTACATCTTATTAATCAATGTATCTACCGACTATTCATAAAGTATAATCTATCAATGCATTAACGTTACTTTCTCTCCCTCTACTCCTCTGATCACCAACTTTCCACAAAAAAATGCGTGTGAATCATGGTGCATCATGTTTGTCGAAATATATATTCACTTATACAAGCATTGTATGGGAAACAATGTGGTACCATAAATGTATGGAATTTAAACCACCAAATCAAATCAAAATAAATAAATAAATGACTATGTTTTGATAAATATATATTACTGCAGTAAATATCTACATATATACTAGCATTTCACTAGTACATATATTACTCTAGTATATGTACATACAAACTATAGTATTATGTGTACATATATACTGAGTATTATATATACTCAGTATATATGTACATAAAATACTATAGTATTATATGTACATATATACTAACTATACATACGTATATACTAAAACTCTACCCAAAAAATTCAAAGACACAAAAATATATTCACAAATATATAAAAACAAATATTATAGACATAAACAAACACAAATTAAATTTGATTGTCTTACAGCTTCAAAAAATATATAAAAGATATCCAGCAATTATGTTTAGAGATAAAAAGAGTGCAAAAATAAAATGTTTTCAGAATAATAAAGATAAGTTAAGCTAGCCTCTTTTTGATATAGCTGAAATCAGTAAAAATGGGGCCCATGCATTAGAAGGACCGTAGTAATGTCTGATTGCTTTGAATCAGAATTTTTTCTTTTGTCTCACATAATGTGTCCTACAAAGATTCATAATTGTGTTAATCGGAAAAGCAAAGAATAAAAATAGAATAAAAAAAATTGAAACCTGCAAAAAGTAACATAATTATTTGCTACACATGGAAAAAAATAAATAACAGTTCAGAAATAATTCTCATACTCAATCATCCTCATAATTTGTACAAAATGCTAGCCTCTCCTGCAAGGTTTTGCAACTAGATCTTGGAATGCTATTTGTTGTGCCAATGCCACGGTGACTCCATATAGGACATATACTATTGCATTACAATCTTAACTCCTTTCATCTTATAATTCATTTCTTTAATTTCTTTTTTTCTTCCATCAAATTAGTATACTGCTCATCATTCTATTCTTTAATTTCATATATTTCTTTCTTTAAATGAGATATCTGCTATTTATTCTTTTTATTTTGGTCTCCATAACTACAATACGTTTATTTGTTTCCATTACTTGTTGTTTGACCGCCTCATCGACCATTGTTGAGATAGATGAATTAGAAGCATGACTACTACAACAAAATGCCACTCCCTTCGAGCTAATTCCATACACTCGCTACTTCTTAAGACCTCCTATTGTCTCTAAACAAATAGGATCATAGTCACTTTGTTGAAGATCCATAGAACCCTCAACTTGTTGATGAGCAGCTATCACATGTTCCTCCATTAGGTCCTGAGATAAAATAGAGAAAAAAACTATTCTAGATATACAAAAATAAAATAAATATTTTGCAATCCAAACAATTTTCTAAATTTACTGTAGTATTATAAAATTTTATTAATATAATAAGTTCTTACAGCAATCATCTAAGATTTGTTGTCAACAAACTGACCATCCACTTTCTTCACATGCATCTTCTTGAAAATTTGATAAAAATTTTTATCCCGACCCAATTCTCCAGCCTAGAATTTGTGTTTATTAAGTCATTAAAAAACAAATGATCAAAAAATTTAACAAAATTAATAAAACCATGCAGAGATTTGATTCATTGTACTATTAAGAAAACTACTAAATTTATAAATGTTTATAATTTTTAAATTGTACGAGATCTCGAGCATGCTCAATGCTCGACTTTGACCCTCCAGTTGTGTAGAAAAATTCTTGTACCTAGTCCAGCTACCTCACTTGGTTGATTTTTACGGGCAATATCTGATTTTTTTCATTACATCTGAATCCTCCCAATACATAAGCCACTCAGAATATCACATCCTCAGATATAAAATCAGGCCTTTCTTTCATATTCTTCAATTTATGGACAAAATCAGAATATCATTGAGCAGCTTTGATCTCCCATAATGACTTTATCTTTCCATCAAATTTAGGTGCCCATGTGCACTAATTCTATATATAGAAAAATCACAAAAAAATTTATATTAACAATAAGAACATAATTATTTATTGCTTGAATAATAACCAACATAATAGATAAGTAATTTGATTATTATTTTTCAATACTTTTGTTTTGTTATTTTTACTTAAAAATCATTAAAATAGGACTCCTTTGCCAATTCTAAAACTTTCTTCTAGGAGAATAATTTAGAATCAGCCATTTTCTTGAAAGACTTTGTAATTATAGTCGAATACTTGTGAGATGAAATAAAAATATACAAATAAATATATAACATACAAAACATGCGAATCATAACAATATAAAAAAGCCACTAATAGTAACATCAAATTTTTTTTTCAAGTCATTTTTACATATTTCTTTTACCTTTCATCCACAATCTCAATTTCTAAATTTGCACTGACTTTAAAGGATGGCACTACATCTGATGATGTCATTGGTATTGTAAATAGGGGAACAATCAGTGTAAAATGTGGTGTAGAAGATAGAGATGGATAAAAAGTGTGTGCAGAAAGGAAGTAGTGGTGGGATTACATCTGATAAAGGGGATAGTAGAGGTCTCAATGATGGTGATGGTGATAGAAATGGAGATGGTAATTTTGATGTTGAAGTCTGATATGGTGGCTATGAGATGGTACTAATTCTGCAACATAATGTAGCATACTAGATGAATTTGGTTCATTTTTGTGTCCATGTTCACATCCACCACGACCACATCCTTTAGGCATCATCTACTATACAAAATAAAACATAGAACAAATAATAGAGATATGATGAACAAGCATGCATTTTATAATAAAATACACCGATAGATTTCAACAAATTATAAAAAGTCTTTTATAGTTTAATATTATAATAAAATTATAATAATTTAATTATCGGCATCACTGTCCTCCTCTAATAGATCTTCTGATATTTCGTCTGATTTCGATAGAAGTTCGAACTTATTTTTAGATAGAAAGTGATCATCTTTAATTTTTTTGTCACCTTTTGAGTCACATAAATTTTCTGGATCTTCATCTACATTCACAGGTTCAATATTATTTATGTCATCTTCCTGGAATGCTAGTGAAATATCTAAGTCTGCACTTCTTTCTTGCGATGTTGGTACTTCAAATTTTGATCGTGCTTTGATTTTGCAAATCGCCCACAAATCACTCTTATCACGAGATAAACTCGGATATGTATAATAATATACTTGAGCGGCTTGAACTGGCATAATAAATGGCTTATATCGATTATATGCATTTATGGTTAACATCCACTAGCTTATAATCCAAATGAATCTCTGTGCCCACATTTCGTGTAGGATCAAACCACTCACCCTTAAATAATACAATCCTATTATTTTCGAGTCCAGGATACTCCAACTCAAATACTTCTTTGAGTTGATCATAAGAATCAATCTCATCTACACTATATCTTGCGCCTTTAATACATATACCACTATTCATATTATTTTAGAAGAATCGTGCCTGTTTGTGTGAAATTTATATCCATTAATAAAAATCCCAAGATAGGTTTTCACATATCTAAATGGGTCATTACTTAGATTATGAATAAAAATATTTGAATCTCCATTTGAAGGATCAATTGCCTATGACATAAATTAAAGAATTGATATTACGAAATAAAAGATAATAATAAATTAAATAATTAAAAAATTTAAAACTTAATAATTCTCGCATAATTTCTGAACCAATTCGCAAATTCAATTTCTAGTATATAATCGACATCTTTGCTGGAAATTGCTGGTTGTCTATATTTTAACTACTCAACATGAATACTGCACAAATATAAAAAGAGAGAAAAATATATATATCAATTTTTAATAATTCCTATTAAAGATAAAATTAAACTATGATTAAACCTGTAATCATTTTGTTTATACATACTTAATGTAGGTGCAACCTCGTAACAATTAAGTAAAACTTAGCTCCGGGTTACTTTGTTCTCTTCATCTGTCATACATCTTTTTATTTCTCTTCCAAATGCTTTTCTATGGTGCTAGAAGATAGATAGTTTGTCTACAGATCATCTTTTACCATCAAGGCCTTCATAATTTATCGGCACATTTTGTATTTTTTGGATTGACATGATCTCAAAATAATACAACAAGATGATGATGCTTCTTCTACTAAATATACATTGCAAATTGAACCTTCAGCTTTGCCTTGTTTCTAACATTCAATTCAACTTACAAAGATACCTACAACCACAATGTTAGGTTTCAATTTTGTTAAATTACAATATTACTTAAAGTACGAAATCATAAAACATAGTAAATTATATCTATTTACCTTTTATAAGGATAAATCCACATGAATTGCATTGGCCCTGTAATCCTTGCTTCGTATGCTAAATGGACTGGAAAAATGCTCATATAAGTCAAAAAAACTCGGTGGAAATATCCGGTCGAGCTTACAAATAATAAGCAGAATATCATTTTCTAGCCTCACCATGTCATTTATTTTGATTGTTATTGCTTCTAGCTATTTGAAAAACAAACTAAGTTCTATAAGGACCTTCCAAACACTTAGTGGAAGTAATTAACGGAATGAAATTGGTATTAATATCTGCATAAATACTATGACAGTCATGACTTTTCATTCCAAACTAACTTAAGATTCTTCATATCCACGCATCTACCCATATTTGACAGATATCCATCAGAGAATTTAAAATATTTAACCCATTCACACAATATATGTCTTGCCTTCTTATCAAGTGTGTAGCAAGCTTTAGAAAATTTTTATGTTTCCTCATTTAGTTTTAATTCAGGACGCCGACATTAACCCTTCAACTCTTTTCTTGATGTTTAAAGTATCTTTTATTTTTCCATCTACATTAAGGACAATGTTAAAAACACTGTCAAAAATATTTTTTTCAATCTGCATTACATTTAAGTTATGAAAAATTAAATTGGACCTCCAACAGGGCAAGTCCCAAAATATACTACGTTTCTTCTAGCCAAATGATTTGCCTATTGGTCCATTACTTTCATTAGCATCATTTTCAGTTACTTTCTTCAAACCCAAACTATGAATCTCTGTAATAATAGCATCTCCTAAATGAACTACTGGTGCAACTGTCACCATAGATTTTTTTTCGAAATACAGTTTTATTTCTTCGAAATGGATGATTCGTAGATACAAACTTTTGATGGTTATCAAACCATGACTATTTACCACTAAATTTGAGGGTAAATGCATCAGAATTTTTCATGCAATACGGGCATGCGAATCGTTTTGCAGTACTCCACCCAGGATTTATTGAATATGCAGGAAAGTCACATACCATCTACATAATGGATTTCCACATAATGAAATTTTGCTTCTTTGAGATATTGTACGTATTCACGCCGACATCTCATAAATGATTTAACTCTGCAATAAGAGGCTGTAAGAAAACATTCAGCATGTCTTTTGAATTTGTTTGCCTTGGAACCAATATTGACAAAAACATATATTGCTCCTTCAAACACAACCATGGAGGCAAGTTATACGGCTATCACTTGCCATGATGAATACTATTGTCCAGATTGCCCTAATTGTTGAAATTCATCATTGTAGAGACCCAATCTCACCTTTTGACTTTTTGCCTCAAAATCTTGATGTATATAATTAAAATGCTTCCAAGCATGTGAATTGGATTGATGACATGTTACCTCTTCTTAAACCTCATGCTCGGAATGCCACCTCATTTCATTTGCGGTAGTATTTGATGCATATAGTCTCTATAACGAGGAATTAATGGAAAATAATATATCTTCTTAAAGACAACCTTCAATTTTTGTCACGTATCTACAACATGAGGTACCTTCCTAAATTGAGAATGGTCACAAAACTTACAGCTAATTAAATCACTATCATCACCCCAATATAACATGCATCCATTTAAACAATAATCAATTTTTTTCTACTGGTAGACGTATTCCATGTAGTAACTTCTTAGTATTATAAAAGTTGTTAGTGATCAAATTATTATCCGAAACAATCTCCTTTATTAGTTCTGTCACCTGATCAAATAATATCTTAGACATATGATTTTCTGACTTAATGCCCATTAGTCGAGCTACAAGTGACAATTGCGAATGTGTTTTACAACCAGGGCACAATTCTTTATCTACAACTTTAAGCATTTCTTAAAATTTCTGAGCTTAAGGACTAGGCGGTTCATCCATGTAATCCATATTGAAGCCAGCACCAGCAGCTTCCGTAATCATTCTATGATATGTGTTTGATGATTATTCACCACAAGCAAATGATTCAATACCCTCATTTTGGTCAATATTCAGAGCCATTGTATTTTTCCCATGATAAATCTAAATAAAATAATTTGACACAAAGCCATATTTGGCAAAATGATATCTTATAATGTTTGCATCATGAAAAAGAATATTCTGACACTTGCGATGATTGCATGTACACTTAATTTTTTTAGCATCCATCAATCTCGATTGACTAAATGCAAAATTGATAAAAGTTTCAAGCCCAATAAAAATTCTTTATTCAAAAATCTATTAATAACCCTTTTGTAAATCCACTAACGATCTATGCTCATTTTTCCATGTTTTATTTACAAAAAATAATGCCCAATCATTATTATAAATAAAATATTCTATTAATTCAAAATATACAAATAATTAAATATAATTACTTGCAGATTAATATTTAAAAATTAAATTTCATGAATATCGAGGCAATGCATTTGCAGAATCTACATTAATATATATCACAATTAGATAAAGCAATTTTTAGCACAATAATGATTAATATATATCACAATTATACTAGATAAAGGGTGCAAAGTATGATAATGCACAAGAAAGGAAGCAAAAAAAGACATTTAATGTTTGAAGGAGGAGAAGGGGAGAGAGAGAGAGAGAGAGATAAGGTGGGAAGAGAGAGAGGGGGGCAGAGAAATGTGGAGACTGAGGGAGAGAGAGAGAGAGAGAAGGAGAAAGAGAAGTAGGGAGAGAGGGGGGGAGAACTGGTGAAAGAGAGAGAAAGAGGGAGAGAGGAAGAGAGAGAGGGAGAAAGGGAGAGAGAGAGAGAGAGAGAGAGAAAGAGAGAAAGTGGGAGAGAGGGAGAGAGAGGGAGAGGGAGAGAGAGGGAGAGAGAGAGAGATAGAACAAGCACGAAAGGAGAGGGAGAAAGATAATAACAAGAGAGTGAGTATGTGACATATAACGAAAAAGAGGAATAGAGTGACTAGAAGAATTAGAGAGAGAGAGAGAGACACAATGAGAGTGTAGTGTTAGAATGAAAAATTATATAAAAGAAAATAAAATTTCTTCTACGTAAACCTATCAAATATTATATCTTTTGTCATACATAAGTTCATGTTTGAGCCTGAGGCCCAAGTGATGGGATTAAGTAAGAGTACGACCCTTATTTGTTTTATACCAAATATGAGCCTAATCAACGGACACTCATTCTACATGCTTACATATTGTTGATATTATATCTTATGACATTTAATTTCAAATTAGTTCAACAAATTAATATTATCCCATATATAATTATATGTTAGGATATATAGTAGATGTAATTATAAATAGTTACATATAGTTAAACATATATTTATATATAGATATATGCATATAAGTAGTTATAAGTAAATATAAATAAATGTATAGAAAGTTATATGCAATTATATAGATTTACATATATGTATACATATATGTATACATAATTAAAATAAAGTTATATTATTTATAGTGTTATTCATAGTTATAAAAATATTTATATATAGTTATACACATATAGTTAAACATTGTGTTGTATGTTTTTATAGATATAATTATAAATATTGTTATATGTAGTTATAAATATAGTTACACGTATATTTAAATTTATATTTATAAATGTATGTATACATATTTGTTCATATAATTTCATATATTTATACATATAGTTATGTATATGTGTGGATAGACTAAAATACATTTTTTATACTTATATATAAAAATGTATTTTAAATATATGTTTTAATTATATATTTAAATATAGTTTATACATTAATAATATAAAATTATGTATAGTTATATGTTATTATACATATAATACATATAGTTATAAAAAATTATATATCGTTAAACATTTAGTTATATAATTTCAATGTGTCTATGTATCTATTTATCTATCAATATACCTATCTATCTACCTATCTATCTGTCTGTGAATCAATCAATCTATCTGTCTACCTCTCTATATGTCTATCAATCAATATATATATATATCTATCTATCAATCAATTTATCTATCTATCAATCTATCTAACTGTCAATCAATCTATCTATATGTCTTTCTATGTATCTATCTATTTTACATGATTCTAACTCTTTATTTGTCTATCTATTTATCTATCTTTTATCTATCAATCCATCTATATTTTCATCTGTCTATCTATTAATCCGTCAATATGTCTATTTGTTTATCTATCCATCTATCTGTCTATCTCTTTATCTATCTAACTATATAATAGTCTAACTATATATATATATATATATATATATATATATATATATATATATATATATATATATTTGCCTATCTCTCTATTTGTGTCTCTAGCTATCTATCTATTTATCTATCTATCTCTATATCTATATATCTATCTATTTCTATATCTATTTATTTGACTATGTATCTATCAGCATATCTCTCTATTTGTCTATTTGACTAATTGTAAATATGTATATATTCATATATATCAAAATGTCTATAGTGCTTTTTGTATATCTATCTAATTGTCACTCTATCTATATGTCTATTTGCTTATCCATCTATTTGGCTATGTGATGATCTTTGTATATGACTATCTATTTGTCTATCTATCTATCTACTTATCTATCTATATGTTTATTGATCTATCTAATTATCTATTTATCTATCTATTTATCTGTCTATCACTTTATCTATCTATATATCACTCTATCTATCTATCTATTTATATTCTATCTGTCTATTTGTCTATTTGTTTATTTGTCTATCTACCGTGTCTATGTGTCTATCTTTCTATCTATCTAATTTTTTATCTATCTATCTATCTATCTTTCTATTTATCTATCAATGTATATAATAGATAAATATTGTAATTAAAAATGAGATTTTTTAATTAATAGATAAATAGTGTCGTGGAACATGCACGTCTTCCACTCGACTTACTTTCTTTCCCAAAAAATTATAACTCATGAATAAAAGTTCGAATGAAACTCTCAAACTTTTCAAGAATTGCTTGATTACGTCTCTCTATTCTACTTACAAATATCCCTGTACCTCGATGGTGCATACCAGGTAAATTGCTTCTCATAGGTACTCAAAAATATGATTGCTAGGGATCGACTTGCCGCTAACAATGTAATAAAGTGGAGACGACACAAATTCAAAATTTGATGAGAAGATATTACATGGTGCTTACCGAAATGAATATATGCTATCGTTCTTGTCATATATTGCATTGTAATGGTGGCGGGTTGTGAAGTTGAAGAAGGTATTAAGATATGGAAGATGAAGCTGTGCATAAAACTTCTAGAAGAAGATCGAGGAAGCACGACTGGCATGATATCTTTGATAGTTCTCCCTTGTGATCAGCTATCCTGTATTTCTAAAATGCTTGCAGATGATGATTATATTAGGATAGAAAGCATACCTCAAATCGACAAGAAACTCACTGCTACAAGAAATTGCTTTCGCTATTAGGTTTCATTTTGATTTATCCATGTCGAGAGAGAGAGGTGGATGGCATTAGTTAGAGAATTAGAGTTGTCTTTGCACAATAAGTTACAGTTTTTTATAAGTATTAAAATTCCATAAATATTTAAATTTTTAATTATCAGATCATTTAATTTACAATAAATATATATAAAGCATAAATACTTATCTTTTTTTACTTAATAAATTATTTTAACAAGTTAATGTGTGTGTAGCAAGGCACAAATGAAAAAAACACCTTACAATTTTGTAATTATTAATTAAATTTAACAATACATATATAAACAATTTCAAAAAATAGATGTTGTCTTCCAACTAAAAAAAATCATGGCTACAAAATTTATAAACTTTATATAGCAAGGTACACTTGAAAAGATGATTGGTTTTCAAGCCACTATATATTAAGTATGGTTATAAATAATGGTTCCTAAGAATTATAAATACTTTTTATGTTAAAAAATATATAAATATATATATTGTATGGTTATACATTTTTAAGAATTCATATTAATTTTTATGAAGATAATATGATATAATTTTAAAGGCATAAAATTTCATATTATTAGATATCATTTATAATTTATAAAATTTTAAAAATTACTTAATGTGAGAAGATTTTAAAAAAAATTATATTTATTATTTCAATAAAGACTTAATATTAAAAGCTAATAGTAAAATAGTATAAAATAGTAAAAAAAATTTTTGATAATTATATACCGATAGATTTTGCATCAATCTAACTAGCTAGAGAAATTATGTCACTAAATCTATCACAAAATTACCGTTTTTCTTTGCACGGAATTCTACAAAAATATTAACGATAGATTTTGTCTCGATCTAATTAGCTAGTGTTATTCTGTCACTATATCTATCGCTAAATTTTCCTGTTTACTTTATGTAGAAATCTACTAACATTTCCATCCCTAATCCATCACTAAAATTTATTTCAATATAAAATCAAAAATCCTTTGTTATTCTTTAGCTAAAACCTCACTATTTATCTAGGGATTTTTCTCTAGTTAAATTTCTATTGCTAAACTGACATTTTCTTATAATGTAGATAGAAAGATAAATAGAAAGATTGGCAAATTCACAGATAGATAGAAATATAGATAGATAGACATGTAGATAGACAAATAGATAGCCATTTAGATAAACATGTAGATAAAGAGTTATATTGATAGATAGATAGATAAATTGATAAATATATAAATAGACAAATAGAAAGACAAATAGATAGACAAATGATAGACAAAAATATAGACAAAAAGATTTATAGATTTATTGAAAGATAGACCGATAGATAGATAGATTGATAGATAGATTGATAAACAATTTAAAGACAAATTGATAGATAGATAAATAGATAGTTAGATAGATAGAGAGATAAATTAACAAATAGATACATAGTGAAATAGATAGACAAATAGATATATAAATAGATAGATATATTTTTTAATAGTTAGATAGACAGATAGATAAACATAAAGACAAATAGAAAGACAAATAGATAGACTAACATATAGATAGTTAGTTAGACAGATAGAAAAACAACTAGATAGATAGAAAGATAGATGGATAGACAGAATACTAGATAAATTTTAGGTCAAATAGATAGATAAATAGATAGACAGATAGATAGATTGACAAATATACTAGCACACAGATTGACAGAAAGACAAATAGGCAAGTGGACACATAGACACATAGATAGACAAATAGACTAACAGACAAACAGATAAACAAATAGATAGACAATTTTATAAATAGATTGATTGGATAAATTTAAATATGGATTCATAGATAGATAGATAAATGGATATGCTGATAGATAGATATATAAATAGATAGATAGACAGATAGATAGATAGATAGACAAATAGATTGATTGATTGATTGATAAATAGATAGATTGACAGATATATAGATAGACAGATAGATAGACAGATAGATTGATAGATATATAGATATAAAAATAGATAAATAGGCAGATAGATAGATATAAAAATAAACTGATAGCTAGATAGATAGATAGATAGACTAATAGATAGATAGATAGATTGATAGAGATATGGATACATCATATAGATAGATTTATAAACAAATAGATGTATATACAAATGGTAATATAAATAGATAAACAGAAAGACAAATAGACATATATAAAGATAAACAATTAGACATATATAAGATAGATAGATAGATACACTAAAAGACTAATAGAATAATAGAAGAATAGAAATATAGATAAATTGACTGATAAACTAATAGATAGATAGATAGACATATAGACATATAGAGAGATACATAGATAGACAAATACATATAAATACAAACAAAGAGATAGATAAACAAATAGAGAGACAATGGATTATAAGATAGTAAGATAGATTGACAACTAGAATTATAAAGAGATAAAAAGATAGATAGATAGATAAATTGATTGATTTAAAAATAAAAGATAGATAGATAAACAAACAGACAAAAAGATAAATAGATAGATAGATAGAAAAATAGATAGACTGATAGATAAATAGATAGATTGACAAATAGATAGACAGATAGATAAATAAATTCATTGACAATTTGATAGATAGATTAATAGATAGATTTACAAAAATAAACAAATTATTAGATAGATATGAAAATAGACAATATATAGCAGATAGATAGAAGATATATAGATAGAAAATAAATAGATAGATAGATAGATAGAGCGATATAAAGATAGATAGATAGATAGACAAATAAAAAATACAATTTGATAGATAGATTGATAGAAAAAATGATAGATAGATATATAAATAGATAAATATATAAATAGTTAGATAGACAAAAAGATAGATAGATAAATTGATAGATATATAGATTGATAAATAGATAGAGAGATAGAAAAATAGATATATAGATAGATAGATAGACAAATAGATTGAAAAATAGATAGATAGAGTGATAGACAAACGAATAGAAAGATAGATAGATAGATAGATAGATTGAAGGATAGATAGAGGGACAGATAAACATATAGATGGATAAATAGATAGAAAGATAAATAGATAGAAATATAGATGGATAGATTGATTAACAGATTGAAAGACATATTATTAGACAGCTTGAAAGATTGTTTGATAGATAGATTGATAGACAGAGATAAACAGATTGATAAATAATAAGATAAATATATAGATATACAAATAGATACAAAGATATACAAAATATTAGATAGATATATAGATAGATATATTGATAAATAGATAAACTGATAGATAGATGAATATGTAGAAAAATTGATAGATAGATTAATAGACATATATATAGGCAAATAGATAGATAGATAGATAGATAGAAATCTAGATACAAAATAGATTGATAGATAGTTAGATAGAAAGATATATTGAGAAATATATTGATGGATAGATTGATAGATAAATACACAGATATATAGACCGATAGATAAATAGATATATATATATATATATATAGACAAAGAGATAAATTGATAGATAGACATATATATAGATAGATAGAATGATAGACATATTTATTGATAGATAGATTGAGATATTGATTGGTATATTGATAGACAAATTGATAGATAAATAGACAGATTGATAAACATATAGATAAAATATTGGTAGATAAAAAAGTTAGACAAATACATAGACAAATAAATAGGCAAATAGATAGATTGATAGATAGAAAGATAGATAGAAAGATTATTAGATAGGTAAATAGACAGACAGATAGATAGATAGATAGACATATTAATAATAGATATATAGATAGATAGATAGATAGACATATAGATAAACATATAGATAGAAAGAAAGATAGATATATAAAGATATTGATTTATTGATAGTTTGATAGATAAATAGATTGATATATTGATAGATGATAGATATAAAAAAGTTAGACATATAAATAAATAGAAAATATACACTTAGAAAGACAAATAAATAGACAAATTGAGAGTCAAATTTATAGATAGACAGAAAGATAAATTGATAGGCATATTGATAGACAAATTGATAGCTAGATGGATAGATAGATTGATTGATAAACACATAGATATACAAAAAAATAGATAAGTAGATAGTCTGATAGATTGACAGATATATAAAACAATAGATTGAGAAAATATAGACATATAGAAAGACAAATAGATCAACAAATATATCGATAGGTAGATAGACTTATAGGTAGACATATAGAGATATATATATATATATATATATATTGACAGGTACATAGACAGATAGATAAACATTTAGATAGACAAATTGTTAAACAGATAGATAGATAGACAGATAGACAATTAGACATACAGACAGATAGACAGATAGACAAATAGATAGCTAGATATATATTTTTCTATCTCTCTACTTGTCTATCTATCTCTTAATTTATATAACTATCTGTATATCAGTATGTCTATATATTTGTCTACCTATCTATATATATCTATCTATTTGTCTATCTATATATCTAGCTACATATCTATTTTTCTATTTGTCTATCTATCTATCTATTTGTATATCTATATTTCTATCTTTCAATCTATCTATTTGTTTATCTATATATCTATATATCTTTTTATATGCCAATATGTCTTTCTACCAATATATCTATTTTTCTATTTGTCTATCTGTCTGTCTCATTATATCTATCTATCTGTATAACTATGTAACAATGTGCTATGTGTATATGTATCTATGTGTCTATTGCCTTTATCTTTCTATGTATCTATCCACATATATATATATATATATATATATATATATATATATATATATATATATATATATATATATATATATAACTATCTATCTTCTATCTTTCTATCTAACTAACTATTTATCTATATGTCAATTTGTCTATCTGTCAACATGTCTATGTTTATATTTATCTTTTTGTCTACTTATCTATATGTATATGTATTTATTTGTATATCAGATAGATAGATATATAGAGAAAGAAATAGATAGTTAGACATAAAGATATATAGATACATAGATAGACAGACAGATAGATAGATATATGGATAGATAGATAGATAGATAGATAGATTGATTGATAGGCACATAGACAAATAGATAAATAGATAAATAGATAGATAAACATATCAAAAAACATATAGATAAATAGTTAGATAGACATTTAGATAGATAAATTGATAGACAGATGGATAGATAGATAGATTGATTTATAGATTTATAGATTGATTGATAAATATATTGAAAGATTGATAGAAAGGAAGATTGATAGAAAGGAAGATTGATAGAAAGATAGTTTGACAAATAAATAGACATATAGATAGATATATAGATAGCCTTATAGATAGAATAAGACACTAAAATATAGGCAAACATATAGATAGATAGATAGATAGATAGATAAAAAGACTGATAGACAAATAGATAAATAGATAATTAGATAGATAGATATATTGATTAATTGATTGATTGAAAGAAATATTTATAGTTAGACATATAGAAAGATAGAAAAAAAGATATACAAATAGATATAGAGAAATATAGACAAATAAATAAACAAGTAGATAGATAAAAAAAATAGATTGATATATAGATAGATAGACAGATAGATAGATAGACAAATAGATAGATAGATAGATAGACATATAGATAGATAGATTGATTTATTTATTTATTTATTTATTTATTTATTGATATATAGATAGATAGATTGATAGATGGATAAATAAATAGATAGATATATAGATAAATAGATTGCTAGATAGAAAAATAGATAGATAGATAGATAGACATATAAATAAACAAAAAGAAAGATTCATAGATAGATAGACAAATATATACATAGATTGATACATAGATTGATTGATGATAGATAGACAATTAGATAGATAGATAGATTGACATATTGAAAGACAGATAGATAAACATAGAAATAGACATATAGATAGATAGATAGATTGACATATTAATAGGTAGAATAATAGACAGATTGGAAGATAGAAAAATAGATAGATAAATAAATAAACAAATTAATAGAAAGATAATTAGATAGATAGTTAGATAGATAGATCAACTAAATATTAGATAGGTGCATAAAAGATAGAGAGAGACAAATTTATATATAGATATAATAGACAGATAGATAATAGAAAGAAAGAAACATAGATAGATAGATAGATAGATAGAAAGATATGTAGATATTAATATAGATAAATAGATATATAAACAAATAGATAGATAATAGATAGACATATAGATATATAGATAGATAAACAGGCAGATAGACAGACAGATAGATAGATAGACAGATATATAGATAGATCGTAAGACAAATACTTAGATAGATAGATATATAGATATATAGATAGATAGACAGACAGATAGATAGATAAATAGATAGATAAATAGATAGATAGATATATAGACATATACATAGACAAATAGATAGATAGACCAATAGATAGATAGACTAATAGATAGACTAATAGATAGACTAATAGATATACAAAAAGATAGATAGATACACAAATAGATTGATTGATAGACAAACATTTAGATAGATATATAGATAGACAGATAGATAGACAAATAGATATAGAGATAGATAAACAATAAGATAGACATAGATTATCAAATAAATAGACAGATAAATATTTGACAGAAAGACATAAAAATATTTAGAATGATAGAAAGATAGATAGTTAAATAGATAACGAAATAGAAAGATAGATAGACATACAAATAGATAGATATACAGTCAAATAGATAGACATACAAAAACATATACAGATATATAGATAGACAGACAGATAGACAGACAGACAGACAGATAGATAGATATATAAATATATAGATATATTTATATACAGATAGATAGACCAATAGTTAGATAGATCAATAGACGAACATATAGATAGATAAATAGATAGACATATAGATAAATGTATAAACAAACAAGTAGAAAGATAGAGAGATAGACAAAATAATTTAATGAAAATAAAAGATAGACAGATTGATATACACATTGATAGACAGATTGATACATAGATTGAGAGATAGATTGATAGATAGATTGATACACAAATTGATAGACATATAAAAAGATAGATAGATAGACAAAAAATATTAAGAGAATGTTTGGTAGATAGATAGATAGATAGATAGACAGATAGATAGACAAAACGATAAACATATAGATAGACCAATAAATAGATAGATACATAGACATGTAGATAAATAGAAATATAGAAATAGATATAGACAAATAGATAAATAGATAAAAGGATAGATAAATTTATAGACATATAGATAAATAGAGTGATAGAAAGAAAGATATATAGATAAATATAGAAATAGAAAGATTGTTAGATAACCAAATTAATAAATAGATAATAGACTGATGACAAATAGATATACATAGATATAGATAAACAATAGACAAATAAATAATAGATATATATACAGAAAGATAGACATATAGATAGACAGACAGATAGACAGACATATATACACATAGATTGATACGTAGATATAGACACAGATAGACAGACATATAGACCGATAAATAAATAGAAAGATTGACAGACACAATTATAGACAAATAAATAGATAGACAATGATATATATATATATATATATATATACATATACATATGTATAGATAGATAGATATACATATTTATACACAGACAGATTAATATACAGATAGTCAAACATATAGATAGAAAGATATACAAATATATAAATAAATAGATAGCTAGATAGATATATTAGTAGACAAATAGATAGATAGATAGGTAGACAAATAGATAAAAAAATACATAGATTGATAGATATATAGATAGATAGATAGATAGTTATTTAGTTAGTTAGTTAGACTAAAGATATATAGATAGATAGAGAAAGAGATAGATAGACAGACAGATAGTCAAATAAATAGAAAGACAAATAGATTTACAAATAGACAGACAGACAAATAGATAGACAAATATATAGATATATAGATTGTCACACACTAAAATAAAAAGCCCAAATAGCTAGTGAAATTTCCTAGTTATGTATGATTTTTCTATCATTAAAATATAATAATGATAGACTAATGATGGAAATTATCTCAAGCTAAAGTCCTCGTCTCAAAATATTAATGAGAAAAAAAATTCTACCGCAAATTTTTTAATGATGAAATTTTCCTAGTTAATTATATATATTTCCTTGGTAATTTTTAAGAAATTAAAAATATTAATTAATAATTTTCAAATGAATTTGCATAGAAAATTTTTTAGATAAATGAGATAGATTTATATAGAGATTGATAGACTTATTGATAGAAAAATAGATTTTCATATTGATAGATATATAGATAGATACACAATTAGATAGATTGATAGATAGACAGAAGAATAGACATATAGATGTATAAATAAAAAGAGAGACAAACAAACAGGGAGACATACATATAGACAGACAAATAGATTGATAGATAAATAGATAGATAGACAAATAGATAGATACATAGATAGATAGATATACATACAAATAGAGATAACAAATAGAAAAATAGATATACTATAGATAGTTAGACAGATGTAGAGACAAACAGATAGATGGATGGATATATAGATAGATAGACAATTAAATAGACAAATAGATAGACAAACATATATATAAATAGATAGAAAGATTGATAAATAGGTCGATAGAAAAATAGATAGATAGACACATAGACATATTGTAGATAGATAGACAGATAGATAGGCAATTAGACAAATAGATAGATAAACTAATATATATACAAATAGATATACAAAAAGAAAAATAGACAGAAAGATAGAAAGATATACAGGTAGATTGATAGAAAGATAGATATTTAGATAAATATATAGATAGACAAATTGATAGATAGATTTATAGATAGATTTAATAGATAGATTGATAAATAGATTGATAAAAAAAGATAGATAGATAGATAGATGAAAAGAAACAATGAAAGATAGATAGATAGATAGATAGATAGACAGATAGATTACCATATAGACAAATAGATAACAAACAGATAGATATTTACATAAATAGAGAGATAGATAGACATACAAATAGACAAACATATTGACATATACATAGATAGACATATAAATAAACAAATTGATAGTCAGATTAATATATAGATTTATAAGAAGAAAAATTTATAGATATGGTGATAGATAAATAGTTAGATAGGTTGATAGATAGATTGATAGATAGATTTATTGATACATAAATTGAAAGACTAATTGATAGAAAAAAGAAAGATTGATAAATAGATAGATAGAAAGTTACATAAACAAATTGATAGATAATAAGATAGATAAACACATGGACAAATGGATAGATAGATAGATAGATATATTTATAGATAGATTATTAAACCATTTATTAGACATATAGATATTTTGACAGATAAATAGACATAAAGATAGATAGATATATTGACAGATAGATAGAAATATAGTTTGATAGATAGCTAGACAGAAAAATAGATATATAGAAAAATAGATAGAGTTAGATAGATAGATAGGTAGATAGATAGATACATAGATAGATAGATAGACAGATAAATAGACAAATAGATAGACAGACTAATACATATAAAGATAGATATATAGATAAATAGAAAGATAGACAGACATATAGCAAATAGAAACATAGAAAGATATAGACAATAGAGAAATAGAAAGATAGATTGATTGATAGACAGGCGGATATTTTGACAGATAGATAGATTGATATATAGACTAACTAATAGACTGACTGATATGCAGACAAAAATATTGATAGACAGAGACATATAGATAGACATATAGACATATAGACATAGAGACATATAGAGAGAAAAAATATAGTTAGACAGAAAGATGTCTAGATACACAGATAGATAGAAAGACAGAAAAAAAGTAAAAAAGATAGATAGACATACAGATATTCAGACAGAATGATAGACAAAAAGAAATATAGATTGATAGATTGATTAATAGATATATTGATTCATTGATTGATTGATAGACATACAGACAGATAGATAGATCGGCACATAGAAACATAGATAGATAGATAGATAGACATATCGATAGACACATAGATAAATAATTAGATATACATTTAGATAAATTGATTGATAGACAAATAGATAGATTGATTGATAGAAATATTTATAGATAGATTGATAGATAGATTGAAAGATAGATAGAATGATTAAGAGAAAGATAGTTAGACAGATAGATAGACATATTGATAAATAGAAAGATAGCCGTATAGTTAGACAAATGGACCAAGAGATAGAACAACATATAGAAAGATTGATAAAAAGCCTGATAGACAAATAGATAGACAGATTAATAGATAGATAGATAGATAAAAAAAAGATAGACAAATATATATATAGATATAACGACAAATAGATAGATAAATAGATAGATAAATAGATAGATATATTAATAGAGAGATTGATATATAGATAGACAGACATACACATAGTTAGATAGATAGATAGATATATATATATATATATAGTTAGATATATAGTTAGATAGATAGAGATAAAAAAATATATATAGTTATATAGATAAAAAAATATATATAGTTAGATATATATATATAGATAGATGGATAAAAAATAGATAGATATATAGTTAGATAGATAGAGATAAAAAAATAAATAGATAAATAAATACATATATAGACCGATAAAAAGGATAGACATATAGACATATAGATAGATAGATAGACATATAGATAGATAGATAGATGGATAGACATATAGATAGATAGATAGATAGAAAGATGGACAAATATATACATAGATAGACAAACATACATACATACAGATTGATAGATAGATAGACAATTAGTTAGATACATAGACATAATGATAGATAGATAGATAAATAGATAGATAGACATATTGAAAGGCAGATAGATAGATAGATAGACATATAGATAGATAGATAACAGAATGATAGATAGATTGGTAGATTGATTGATAGACATATTAATAGGTAGAATGATAGACATATTGAAAATAGAAAAATAGATAGACAGATTAATAGAAAGATAATTAGATAGATAGATCAACAAAATATTAGAAAGATACATAGATAGATAGATAGATAGACAAATATATATATATAGATTTAATAGACTGATAGATAGACATAAAGATAGATAGATATAAATATAGATAAATGGATATATAAACAAATAGAAAGCTAAATATATAGACAGACAGACAGATAGATAGGTAAACAGATAGATAGACAAATAGATAGATAGATAGATAAGCATATAAATAGATAGATATATATATAGATAAATTGATAGAAAAATACTTATATTGATAGATAGATAAATAAATAGATAGTTAGATTTTAAGATAGATAGATAAATTGATTGATTGATAAATAGGTATAAAGATATATAGACGGATAGATAAACCAATAGATAGATAGATAGATATACAAATAAATGGATTGAGACACAAATAGATTGATTAATAGATAGATAGTAAGATAGATAGACAGATAGACAGATAGATAGACAGATAGATAGAGAGATAAATAGAAAAATAGATAGACATATAGATTGATAAATAAATAAACAGATAGATAAAGGACAGATAGACACAAATATTCAGACTGCTAGATAGATAGCTAGTTAAATAGATAACTAAACAGACAGAAAGACAAACATACATATAGACACACAGATAGACACATAAATACATAGATAGATATATAGATAGATAGACAGATGGATAGATAGATAGACAGACAGATAGATAGATAATTATATATATAGAAAGATAGACAGATGGATAGATAGACAGACAGACAAATAGATAGATAATTATATATATAGAAAGATAGACAAATAGTTAGGCAAATCAATAAACAAACATATATATAGACAGATAGATAGACATATAAATAAACATATAGATAAATAGATATATAGATAGAGAGATAAACAAAATAATAGATTGATAGATAAAATATAGATTGATTGATTGATATACAGATTGATAGAAAGATAGATAGATTGATTGATTGATAGATTAGATAGATTGATAGACACATAGTTAGATAGACAAATAGATAGATAGATAGACAAAAATATCAACAAAAAATTATAGTTTATATATAGATAGATACACAGATAGATAGACATATAGATAGACCAATAAATAGATAGATACATAGATAGGTAAATAAATAGAAAGATAGAATATATATAGAACGATAGATTGATTGATTGATCGATAGATAAAATGATAGATAGATTGATCGACATATAGATAAACAGAGAGATAGAAAGATAGATAAATATATGTATACAAATAATTAGATAGTTAGATAAACCTATAGATAAATATATAAATAGTCTGAAGACAAATAAATAGACATAGAGATAGATAGATAAATAGATAGAAAGATAGACAGACATATAGACATAGATAGATTAGTAAATAGATAGATAGATATATACATAGATAGACTGGCATATAGACTAATAAATAAATAGACCGATAGATAGACACAATGATACACAGATAGATAAATAGATATATAGACAAAATATAGATAGATATATATATATATATATATATATATATATATATATATATATATATATATATATATATATATATGTATGTATATGTATACACACACACACACACACACACATATATATATATACATACATATAGATAGACAAATATACATATAGATATATAGATATATTTATAGACAGATAAACAGATAGACAGACATATAGATAGATAGATACACAAATAGATAAATAGATAGATAGCTAGATAGAATGATAGATAGACAAATAGATAGATAGATATATAGATAGACAGATAAATAGACAGATAGATTAATAAATATATAGATAGATAGTCAAACAAAAAGATATATAGATAGATAGAGAGATAGATTGATAGATATATAGATAGTCAAATAGATAAATAGATTGACAAATAGATAAATAGACATATAGATAGATCGATCGATCGATCAATAGATTGATTGTCACCCACTAAATTAAAAAGCACATATTGCTTGGTAAATTTTCCAAGCTAAATGGGATTTTTCTTTCATTAAAATATAATAACGATGGACTAACAATAGAAATTATCTCAAGCTAAAGTCATCGTCACAAAATATTAATGATAGAAAAAAAATTCTCTAGCAAATTTTTTAATGATTAAAATTTTCTAGCTAATTATATTTTTTTCTTCCTAATTTTAATCATAATTAAGAACATTAATTAATAATTTTCAACTGAATTTGTACAAAAAAACTTCTAACTAAATTAGTGAGGGAAAATTCCATATCTATTTTCATTACTATGTTTTTATCACAATTTTGTTTTTTATAAAAAATTTGATTACGTATTTTTAAATTTTTAAATAAAATTTAATAAAATATATACTATAAATCGTTTTTTATCATTAACAAATCAAAAAATAGATCAAAAATAATTATGATACAAAAGTTACATGGTTAAAACAAATACATAATACAGGTGTATAATCTTTTAAAACTAAATCATCTTAATCATTAGTTTGTGCATTTGTGCAAGGCTCTCTTTCGTGGGTACTCTACTGGAATTCAGTGTGTTATTAATCTCATCAAGGCTACTAACTGTGACTCCATATAAGTTATTTGATATTGCATTGCATTTTTCATTTCTTTCAACTCATCATTCACTTCTTTCATTTTCTGCTTATAGATCAATTCAAACTTAAATGATAAAAAGGATAACAACTTATTAATTAAGCAAAAATTATAGACATGATCATCACTTATATATAGCATTTACCAATATGCATAAGGTATACTTATTGAAAGAATTATGGAATTTTCAGTACATATATAGCATTTACTCATCATTCTGCAAAATTTCATCCATAAAACAAATATTGAATAGCCAACAGATTTCTTTACAACATGAAGAAATAAAATAATTACCCAGTAGCTGTTGGAATCATCTTATAGAGAGAATCTAATAATAGATTGCTAACCACTACTGGAGCCATATGGAACATCTTGAGAATGAAGCCTATATTTAACTTTTTAATGCATCAGCTTTAGAATTGACCCATACATAATCTGGATGAAGAAATCATCATTATTCAGATGAAAATCTTTTAGTTTATTGAACTTCCATGAACTATAATCGAACATCATATTTAAAACTCATGATGCATTTTGGTTTTGAACAATAAGGATCAGAAAACACAATAAAAAATTTAATGTGCATAAAATATAGAGCTCGTGAAATATTTTGGCTTCCAGTTCGACAATTTTTCCCATTACTGATTCCATCAACTAGGTATATCTTTTGAATTCACCTGCAACGTGGGTGGATTCTTTGTTTCTATCCTCAATTCCTTCTAAAGAAGTGATTGACGCTGATGCGAAGGATGGCCGATTGATGTCTAAGTTGAGATATTGAGAAATTGAAAACATCAAATAGATTCTTGGGTTGCAAAAGCATACGCAATATGATAGTGTCAAAGCATTGACATAAGGTCATCTCATGATAATGGCAGATCAGGATCATGATGGCTCGCACATTAAAGGTTTAATGATCAATTTTATTCATTGTTTATGGTCATCTTTGCTTAGTTTAATGATTCTTATTTAAGTTTATCACCCTAATCATGAAGGCAATGCATACAAGTGGAAGAGTTGTACCCTTCTAAACCATGCCCGAGTACAAGTCATGGATAGAAAGCTTAAGAGGTAATGCAAAGGGTTGGATGATAAAGTACTACAAGCTAGGAACAAGCATAAATAGTGAGGGGGAGGGGGGAGTATTTCAAGTAGCTACAGAGAGACAAGAAGGATTTTCTATGGATAGATGAACATGATATGGATGTGATAGAGATTTCCTTCAGCAAGAAAATCATGGTTTCAACACTTTGAGCTAGGAAAATACCTTAATCATAAGGGGTAGTTTATAAGATACAGAGACTTCATCAACAAGGAGTTTTTTTTATTTTTCATGCATGATCTTCAAAGATCAATCCCCTCCATGGTCGATGGCCCAACGTCAGTCCAAAGAAAGATCCTTTTTGCCTGTTTCAAGAAGAACATACTCAAAGAAGAAAAACTAGTCTAGCTGGGAGGTATGATGATGAAGATGATTGTTTATCACAATGGTGAACATAGACTGTAAAGTACCATCATTGGTATGGCACAAAATTTTGTTGGCAGCAGCAACATTAATGTTCTTTCTTCAAAAGGATTGTTTGGCAGTAGGAGCATGGGAGGTAAAGATCATGCAAGCCCAAGATATATATCAACCCACTTGTCTCCCATCACAAGATTCTTGTTCCCAAAAGATGATGACAATATCCTTGATTACTTGAATGACGATGGGACCTTGGTTGAACCTGCAAGGCATGATTGATGCAGATGGAATAAAAAAAATTTAAGACCAAGCCAAGGGTCCCATGGGTTCTTGGGCTTTGAAAGCACCCAAGAGAAAGAATAGTAAAAAAAGCAAAAAAAAAAGAGATGCAGCAGGTGGATAATAGAAGAGGCAAAAGAGGAATGAGATTTCGATCAAAGCAACGAAGGTTGTTCTGGTCAGAATGAGATTTCAAAGAACAAAGGCATATGAATATAAATATATCTTGTTAACTTCAATCAGCCCATGGCCTATAGATAGTTTATCATCAGGCAACTCAGAAATAGGAATTGATTTATTCTTTAAAGCCTTCCTTACAACATATGGACCCACAGGAATACATAGGGTCTACACAATGTTGTGTAGAGAACATCAATTTCTACACAAATAACACACCAAAATAAAAAAAAATATATAATTAAAAAGCACATAGCTTCATTGCACTAATGAGCTATGAATTCCTCCACAAGTAGATGGGGAGGTCATTGATGTTCCATTCATCAGCATGCACTTTTTGAGAGTCCATGTGGGCACTGGAGTCACAGCACCACCAGGAGCACTTATGCTGATCCCAACACCACCATCAGCTATTGGCCCTCTACTCGACTGGCATCCAGCTTCAATTGTTAAATAGCTATAGCTCATACTTCATTAACACGATCAATAAAACAATCATAATCTAGAAGTAAAGTGGCCTAGCCAAATCCCATATTGATGAGATCACATTTATGCTACATAAAAGCAAGTATTTTCACCATGTGAATATCAATATCTAGAGTAAATACGAATGACTAATAAAAGTTAGCCAACCTCCACTACATCTATTAGGGCTCATGTCAAGCTGGTCCCTATTTCCATTAACCTCAAGCATGAGTCTCCAATCATGCATGATACTATTTGTGCCCCAGGTAAAATTCCATTGAGCAATGACTCCTTATATTGAAAAGAGAGATGAGAATTTAAAACCACCATGAAGGAATAAACTAACAGCAGTAGACAAGTGTGATATATGTGGGTGAAATGCAGTAGCAATAGTAGCAACATATGTACCATGAGCATAGGAATCAGTTATGAATCTCAAAGTATTTCCCTCATCATAAATATTAAAGCAAATGTACAAACATCTAGCCTGTAAAATATTCCAAATTTCCTTTTCTCCCTGAAAGTGTAATTCACATCGCATCACAATACAACCCAATGATGTCGATCTATAGGAACACTATGCACAAATAATCAAGAAACAAAGAACATACGTAGCTAATTGCTATAAATGGTTAATGGATCTCAATAAAAATCCTTAAAAAAGCAATGAAATTCAAGATATACAATGCAAAACTTCAAAAAATGCAAAACTAGAAAAAATGCTAGTTTATGAATATTGTCTTTCATATTGTTATGGTTTATATTTTTAAATTTTCTCATTAAACATTTATGATTATGAGTTTGTATGAGTTTTTTATGAGTTTACTTTTTAACATGAAATCAAAGGAAGTGGATTGAGTGTGCAATAATAGTGTGACACATCATGTGGTAGTCTGGCATGCAATAATAGAGTGTCACCTCATGTGGTAGTCTGGCATGCAATCATAGGGTGACACATCATATGTCAGTTTAGTGTGAAATAATAGGGTGACACATCATGTGGTAGTCTGACATGCACCACATGAAAGTCAGTCATGTGTCGGTGGTAGTCTGGAATGTACCACATGCGTGTGTGCAGCAGTCTCAATGTGTATGTAGTGTGACACAAATCAGGTGGCAGTTTGGCATGTGCCATGTGATAGTGTGCACAGTGGATGCGTGTGTGGAATGGTAGTGGGCACTTATATGCATGTAGTGTGTTATGTTTGTGTGCAAAATAAATATATAATTTATCAACTACTTCTAAACTTGTTAAATCATATTATAATCACTCATCTCAAATATATATAAATATATCAATAAGTATAAAAGATCATGGAAAATATTAAATAGTTGAAAAATGGGTATAACTAACAAAATCATGGAGCTTCTTGACAATAGTTTTGGAAGATAACTTTGATTGTTTGATATTCTGCAAAACAAGACTTCATAATTAGAAATATGAGTGTGTTTAACAAGAACTTTTTGAAAGTTGTAAAAAATTTGTTTTTGGGGTACAGGAGCATGAAGATCAGAGTTCACTTCATAAGACCATCCATTAATCAGATGGTCAAAATCAAAGAACTCAATGGCATCAATAGCATCAAAGGACTCATTAGAGGCATCATTAAGAGAGACTAAGTTGGTTAATCAAAGTGTTGAATTTTCTACCTCACTTTGATCACCACTTCCTGGATCTTCAACTTTCATAGCATTAATTTCAGTTTCAGGCAAGAAGACATGTCTTTGCATATTTCCAAATGAAAATTCAGAATGATTGCATATTTCCTGGATCTTACCTGTCTTTGAAGATGATAGTATTTAGTCAGAAAAGCATTATGTGAGGGCAGAGAAATGAGCCATTTTTGCTACCTGAAACCCTTTCAATCATACAAATAGTTATGGAGCATGCTGATGATGGAAGGAGATATAGCTCCCAAAATCTCTAAATTAAAATTTCAATGAGTCCCAGTGTCATTTAAGTTTGATACATTCTAATACATTAATAGAATCTATCACAACAGGAAAAGCATGATTAGAAAAATGGTAGCTTGTACAAGCTCTTATAATGCTTCTTCATGCTAGTTACTCTTTAGGTTGTGTTTGATTGGATAGAATTTGAGGGGGATATGATTTGAATGATATTATAACAAAGTAGAATTAATAATCTCATTTCATATTTACAAATATTATGAATTACCATGCAATATACTTAGATATTGAGATTTAAAACACTTATTTTACACCTTTATCTGACAATCTCTATAAATGAGAGATTTCCTAATAGTTTATAGTAATTTATAAGTAACAACCAATGATAATTGATATATTTTCAAATCCAATTTTAAAATTCTTGTGGAATTCAAATAATGGATGAATATGTTCTTCCATTTGGTCTTCAATTTTATGACTTATTCAAATGTTAAAATAAATATATGTTACTATCTAATAAGATATCACAATTTAATATGATAACAAAAATGTGTCCAAATTCTAAGAATACTAATTCTCGAATTCAAGATTTATTATGATTGATTTCTTCAATCTTTTGAGGTAAGATTATCAATATAAGATACTTGTACAATTTGTTTTCTTATCTAGTCTTCATATTTTAAATGCTTCCACATATTATGATAAGATAAGATAGATATGGAGATCACATTCATACCCAAGTACACAAGGCTCTCGCTTTAACAAGATATACAAAAAAAGATAAATATCTCAACAATTTTACTTGATAACTTTGAAGAGACTGTGTTTGAAGAGACTATGAAATACAAAAAATTTTCGAGTGATCAATCATCTTAATATATTATTCTCTCATAAACAAATTTAACTTCAAAGTTATTATGAAAACCATTATTAGTATTTATATAATTACACAATACATTTGTAAAAGAGAATTATTAGTATGCAATCCTTCATCCATCTAATCCTACCACCCAAAGATTCGTAAATGTTAGTTTAAGCTAACACCCAATGTAGAGTCAATCATCTTTATATCATAGTTCATTAGCATTTTCTTGTGAATAAGAGTGAAAGTAAAACTTTAGGTTGAGATTGCTCTAAACAAAAAACATTTAGAGCTAAGGTTACAAAAAAGGGTAGCCTACATTACTTTTAAGGCATGCTCTAATGTAGCCCTTTTGTGGAGTACATTTCTTGTAATCACTGAATGATATAGAATAACTGCCAAGATAACCAAAATAGAGATATCAAATTAACAAAATAAATGTTAAAAATTTTTATAAAAATCAAATTTCATCTATACATTACTATACCATAAGTTCCATCTTCTTCCATTCGAAAATATCACTGCATCAATAGATCTCTTGGTTTTATACCCATACAAGTGGAGGGTCTAGTTAATTAACTAATCCAAATCACACATTATACAATTTAAACTTGAGATTAAGAAAACCCATAAACATATACACAGTACATTATGGCTTGAATTATAGCTAAAATAACAAATTAAATACAAACTAAAAGCACACTTAGCAAAGAAGTAAAATTAAACCAAATGGATAATTAACATATTTAGTGAATGTTTGGTAAATAACTTGAATTAATAAATCAAAAAATCTTTTTATTTATTATCATTATAACTTATGAGTGTAAATATATTAAGTAAATAACTCTATAAATTTTATGGTGATTCTATCATGCAAGATTATGTTTGTAGAGATATAGCTTGCTTTTTTTAACTCCACGACTCATTGGCAACAATTGTTCATCTAACCAGGGAAGCCATTCATTGTACAACTGCTTGTGAATACAATTAGTATGCCCATCAAGCTCCTCCACCACTCCGCCTAGGTAGAAATAGAAGTCCCATCTACTAGAAGAATACAGATCAATTTTCTATCAAGAAGTTAAGAAAATTTTAAGAAGATGAGAAATTATATAGTAGAACCTTACTCATATTTCAAAGAAAACAAAGACATGAGAGTTTGGAAAATGACTTCACAAGTCCCATCAACAATACCAATAACTATAATAGCAAGATGATCATACCAACACTGAAAACAAATTTTCTCATTTTGAAAGATGAAGCAAACAAGCTACAAACCACAGTTCTCAGAACTTAAAGTGACTCCACCATGACTACACCAATCCTTTGTTTCCTTGTAAAGTCGCAACTCTGTAATGTTTGGTGCTAATACTAAGCATAAATTAAACTCACAACCACATTTAAAACATGCTAAGGAGTTGGAAACAGGATAGATATTACCTTTCTGACAACCAAATTTTTTCTAAGGAAAGGATGCAATCACATTAAATGTCATTGCATCTGCATAAAATTTATGAAACATTCTATATCTTTTATTGTTAATCCTCATTGAAATGCGTAATCTGGAAGGATAAAAGCACAGAGTAATGACGAAGAAGAAACTCTATGTGTCAATGAAGAGTACAAATATAGAGAAATGTTGTTAGTAAGATACCTTAAGAAAAGTCATTTCCCAATAAGAAATGGGCGCAAAACCCATTGCTAGATTTGAGCACTCCTTTAATACAGCACTCAGTAGAGAACGAATCTATCTAGATGCATCTTCTAAACTATTTGCACCCAACTGCATAGAATGATTGTAGTTATAGTTATAAGGATGAAGAAGACCTGTATAGCATAAAAATGATACATACCTTAAGCTGATCATGGTGATTTAAAGTAATGTATAGTGTGAAAATGAAGAATACCTGTAAATAGAAGATGAAGATGAAAATCAGAAAATAGGCAAAAACACTCGGAGTTTGGAGAAAGATAAATCAGTACTCGCATGCACTTACTTTTCTATTAACAGTTACTTTGTCATTATCAATGACATGGATGCATGAGTCTATTATTATGCTTCTAACTAGTTCCTGATATGAAGCTTCGATTAGCCATGTTGATGAACAAAAAAATGCAACCAAAACCATGAAGCCATGAATTCGAGAAGACAACTAATTTTTAGTAATATTCATAATGTCTGCCAAACTATAATGAAGATTTAAGCATTTAACAAGCATAATTACCACATTTTTTGAAACTAGTATTGACTTGAAACACTTGAGATTATTTTCTTCATACAAATAAGAAAAATTGTTTAAGTGCTTGAATGCCTAGCCCTATAATTTTTACACTACAAAAAAATCCCATATAGCTAGGGACAATTACCTAGCTAAATGAGCATTTTCCATAACTAAACGGGATATAGCGACAGATTACCAACAGATCGGTTCCCTATCTAAAGTGCTCCTTACTAAAGTTTAGTAAGAGAAAGTGTCCCTAGCTAAAAAGTTATAGACGGAAAAATCTCTTGCTAAAAAAGACAAATTCCCTAGCTAAATTAGCAAGTTAAATGAGATTTTCTATCATTAAACTAAATAATGATGGAAGATTCCCAAGCTAAAGTATTGGACGCTAAATTTTAGTGACGGAAATAGTCCCTAGCTAAATAAATTTAGTGATGGAAAAATCCATTGCTAAATTTAAGATTTCCCCAGCTAAATTAGTTAGGGAAAATTCCCTAGCTAAATAGCATGAGATCTTTCCCTTGCTAATTTAGCAATAGATTATTTCCCTAGCTATTTTAATTTCAAAACTATTTTCAGAATTTAGTTTATTTAAAAATTTTTTAATTAAATAATTTTATATTTGTATATCAAATTGAAAAAAAAATGAAATTATAAATAATTTATAATAAACAAAAAATAAAATCATTTAATAACTTATTCTAATTCAATATTTTACATAATTAAAACAAAAAAATAACAAAATTTTATTACATCTTATTCATCAATGTATCTACCGACAGTGCATAAAGTATAATATATCCATTCATTGATGTTGCTTTCTCTCCCTCAGCTCCTCCGATCATCATTTTTCTACTGCGACAAAGCTGTCCGAGTCACGACGCGTAATGTCTAGTGAAAATCTCATCACTTATACAAGCTTTGTTTGAGGAACAATGCAGTATTATATCTGTAAGAAATTTAAACCACTCAGTCAAATTAAAAAAAAGTTATGTTTTGATAAATATATAATTCTAGAGTATATATGTAAATATATACTAGCATTTCACTCGGACATATATTACTGCAGTATATGTACATAAAAATTACCGTATTATGTGTACATATAAATTGACTACAAATATACTCAGTATATATGTACATAAAATACTACAGTATTATATGTACGTATATACTGACATTATTCATACATATATATCATATTTGGTGATGTTGCTGTTGTTCCCACTGCCACTGCTACTGCCACTATCGCTGACACTGCCAATACAACTGTTATTGTCAATGATGTCGTCGATGCTGCCGATGCCGCCGCCGCCGCTGCTGGCCGCTGTGGCGGTTGCCTCCACCCCTGCTGCCTATGCTACTACTGGATGCCGTAGCTACCACAACTATCATTATCGCCACTACCACCACTACTGCCACTGCCGCCTCTACTTACGGTGTTGCCGCTGCTTCTGGTGCAGCCACTGCTACCACCGCTGCCACTTCCACCACTGCCACTTCCACTGCTGTAGTTGCTGCTTCCCCCGCTGCTACAACCACTGTAGTTGCTGTCACCACTGTTGCCGCTCTCACTGCTGCTACTGCTACTGATAATAGGTGTTTACATACCTATAATAGCCTAAAACTCTACCTAAAAAATTCGAAGACACACAGACATATTCAGAGATATATAAAAATAGTTATTATAGACATGAACAAACACAAATTAAAGTTGATTGTCATACAGCTTAAATTAAAATTTAATTAAATAATTTAATATTTTTATATTAAATTTAATAAAAAGAGAAACTATAAATGAAAATTTTAAATTAAACAAAAAAATTCATTTAATAACATATTCTAATACAAATATTTTAAATAAGTAAAACAAAAAAATTACAAAAATTATATTACATCTTATTAATCAATGTATCTACTAACTGTGCATAAAGTAGAATCTATCAATGCATTGACGTTGCTTTCTCTCCCTCTTCTCCTCCGATCACCAACTTTCTGCTGCGAAAAAGCTATCTGATGCACAGTGCTTCATATCCGTTGAAAAATTTCTTCACTTATACTAGCTTCGTATGGGAAAGAATACGATGCCACATTTGTAAGAAATTTAAACCACTAAATCAAATCAAAATAAATTTAAAAAAAAATTATGTTTTGATAAATATATATTACTACAGTAAAAATGTATATTATACTAGCATTTCACTCGTACATATATTACTACAGTATTTGTACATATTAATTACCGTATTATGCATACAAATATACCGAGTACATATATACGCAGTATATATGTACATAAAATACTATAGAATTATATGTACGTATATACTAACTATATACGTACGTATATACCACATTTGTTGTCATCCTGCTGCTCCCGCTGTCGATGCTGCTCCTATCATTGATGCCACTACCACAACAGCTACTGTTGGTGTTGCCACTACTATTGGTGCTACTACCACTAACACCGCTGCCACCGCTGCTGCTACTGCCACCACTGCCACTACTGTCGCCTCTACCACTGCTGCCGCTACATCTACTCTAGCTGCTATTATTGCTAATGCCGTCACTACCACTGATGCTGCCACAAAGGCCGCTGCTACCTCCGCTGCAGCCGTTGCTGCCTCCACTACAGCCGCCGCCGCTGCTTCCGTTGTCGCCGCTGCTCTCGCCACTAGCTCTTCTGCCGCCGCTACTACCATTACCGTCACTGTAGTTGTTGTCGTAGCTACCGCTCCTACCACTGCTATTGCTGCTAATAATAGGCTTTTACATACCTATAATAGGCTAAAACTCTACCCAAAAAATTCATAGAAACACAAACATAGTCACAGATATATAAAAATAGTTATTATAGACAAGAACAAATACAAATTAAAGTTTATTTTCATTCAGTTTCAACAAAAATTTAATTAAATAATTTGATTTTTTAAATTAAATTTAATAAAAACAGAAACTATAAATAAAAATTTTAAATTAAACAAAAAAAATTCATTTGATGACTTATTCTAATACAAATTTTTAAATAACTAAAACAAAAAAATAACAAAATTATATTACATCTTATTAATCAATGTATCTACCGACAGTCCATAAAGTATAATCTATTCATGCATTGACGTTGCTTTAGCTCCCTCAGCTCCTCCAATCACTAACTCTTTTTTGCGAAAAAGATGTCCAGGTCATGGTGCATCATGTTTGTTGAAATATCTTTTTACTTATATAAGCTTCATATGGGAAAAAACATGGTATCACATCTGTATGAAATTTAAATCACCCAATCAAATCAAAATAAATAAAAAAAACTATGTTTTAATAAATATATATTGTTGTAGTAAATATGTACATATATACAAGCATTTCACTCGTACATATATTACTGTAGTATATTTACATATAACTATAGTATTATGCATACATATATACTAAGTACATATATATACTTAGTATATATATGTACTAAGTACATAAAATACTCAATACATATATACTGAGTACATAAAATACTATAGTATTATATGTACATATATACTGACTATATACGTATGTATATACCACATTTGTTGCCATTGCTACTGCTCCCGCTGTCACTGCCGCTCATGCTGCTATTACTGTTGCCACTGCCAGTGCCACTTTCTCTACCACCACTACCATCGCTTCCATCGCTATCATCACTGCCTCTGCTGCCATTGTTGAAAATAGGCTTTTATATACCTATAATAGGCTAAAAATCTACTTATAAAATTAGGAGACACAAAAACATATTAACAGATATATAAAAATAATTTTTATAGACATGAACAAACACAAATTAAGTTGATTGTCATACAGCTTCAAAGAAAATCTAAAAGATGTCCAGAAATTATATTTAGAGATAAAGAGAGTACAAAAATAAAATGTTTTAAGAATAATAAAGATAAGATAAGCTAGCCCTCTTTTTGATATAGTTGAAATCAGTAAATATGAGACCCAAGCATTAGAATGACCGTGATAATGTCTGATGCTTTGAATCGAGATTTTTTCTTGTCTCACATAATGTGTCCTGCAAAGATTCTTAATTAGGTTAATCAAAAAAGCAAAGAACAAAACTAGAATAACAAAAATTGAAACCTGCAAAAAAAATATCATAATTATTTGCTACACATAGAAAAAAATAAATAGTAGTTCATAAATAATTTTCATACTTAATCATCCTTATAATTTGTAGGGAATGCTAGCCTCTCCTGTGAGGATTCGCAACTGGATCTTGTAATGCTATCTGTTCTGCCAATGTAGCTAACTGTGATTCCATATAGGACATCTATAGTTGCGTTACATTCTTAATTTCTTTCATCTCATGGTTGATTTCTTTAATTTCTTGCATTTCTTTAATTTCTTGCATTTCTTCAATCAAACTAGTATACTGCTCATCCTTATGTTCTTTAATTTCATATATTTCTTTCTTTAAATTAGATATTTGCTCATCTTTCTTTTTTATTTTGGTGTCCATAACTATAATACGTTCATTTGTTTCCAGTGCTTGTTGTTGGATCGACTCATCCATCATTGCTGAGATAGATGAATTAGAAGCATGACTACTACAACAAGATTCCACTCCCTTAGAGCCAATTTGGTACAATCACTACTTCTTTTGACCTCTACCACGACCACGTCCTTTAGGCACCATCTACTGTATAAAATAAAACATAGAACAAATATTAGAGATATGATGAACAAACATGTATTTTAGAATAAAACACACCGATATATTTCAACAAAATATAAAAAGTCTTTGATAGTTTAAATTATAAAAATATTATAACAATTTAATTATCAGCATCACATTCATCCTCCAATGGATCTTCTGATATTTCATCTGATTTTGATAGAAGTTCGAACTCATCTTTAGATAGAAATTGATAATCTTCAATTTATATTATGCCACCATTTGAGTCTCATAAATTTTATGGATCTTCATCCACATTTATAGGCTCAATATTATTTATGTCATCTTCCTAGAATGTCGGTGCTATATCTAAGTATGCACTTCTTTTCTATGATATTGGTACTTCAAATTTTTATCGGGCTTTGATTTTGCAAATCGCCCACTAATTTCTCTTATCACGAGATAAACTCAGATATGTACAATAAATATACTTGATCAGCTTGAACTACCATAATAAATGGCTCATATTGATTATATGTGTGATTATGGTTAACATCTAATAACTTATAATCTAAATGAATCTTTATACCCACATTTCATGTAGGATCAAACCACTCGCGCTTAAATAATACAATCCTATTACTTTCGATTCCAGGATACTCCAACCCAATAACTTTTTTGAGTTGACCATAATAATAAATTTCATCTGCACTATAACATGAGCCTTTAATGCATACACCACTATTCATTGTTGTTTTAGAAGAACAGTAGCCGATTGTGTGAAATTTATATCCATTAACAAAATACCCAGGATAGGTTGTCACATATCTAAACGGGTCTTTACATAGATTCTGAATGAAAATATTTGAATCTCCATTTGAAGGAACAATTGCATGTGACATAAATTAAAAAATGATATTAACAAATAAAAGATACTAATAAATTAAATAATTCAAAAATTTATAACTTAATAATTCTGACATAATTTTTTAACCAATTTGCAAATTTAGTTTCTAGCATATAATCGACATAATTGCTGGAAATTACTAATTACTTATATTTTAACTGCTCAACATAAATACAATACAAATATAAAAAGAGAGAGAAGGGTGTATATCACTTTTTAATAATTCGTATTAAAGATAAAATTAAACTATGATTAAACCTGCAACCATTTTTGGTATATATACTCAATATATGATGCAACCTCTTTACAATTAAATAAAATGTAACTCTGGGTTGCTTTGTACTCTTCATCTATCATACATCTTTTCATTGCTCTTCCAAATACTCTTTTAGGGTGCTTGAAGATAGATAGTTTGTCCACAGAATCATCTTCTAAAATCACATGAGCTTCATCATTTCATGGTACATTTTTATTCTTTGTATTGACATGACCTCAAAATAATAAGAACAAAATGATTTTGCTTCTTCTACTAAATATGTATTGCAAATTGAACATTCAACTTTTGTCTTGTTTCTAACATTCAATTTCAACTTACAAAGATACATACAATCATAATGTTAGGTTTCAATTATATTAAATTATAATATTACTTTTTGTATGAAATAATATAACATAGCAAATTATATGTATTTACCTTTCAAAATGATACATCCACCTGAATTGCACTAGCCATGCAATCCTTGCTTCATGTGCCAAATGGACTGGAAAATGATCCATTGAGTCAAAAAAAAAACTCGGTGGGAATATCAGTTCAAGCTTACAAATAATAAGTGGAATGTAATTCTCCAGCCTCAACATGTCATCTATTTTGATTGTGGTTGTAGTTAGTTGTTTGAAAAACAAACTAAGTTCTGTAAGGTCCTTCCAAACACTTAGGAGAAGTATTTCACGGAATGCAATTGGTATTAATCTCTGCATAAATATATGACTTTTCATTCCAAATAAATTGAGATTCTTATTATCCACGCATCTACCCATATTTGACACATATCCATCAGGGAATTTCAAATTTTTAACATTTTCACACAATATCTATCTTGCCTTCTTATCAAGTGTGTACCAAGCTTTAGTGAATTTTCCTATTTCGTTATTTAGTTTCAATTCAGGATGTCGATAGTTATCATTCAGCTCTTGTCTTATTTTTAATGTGTCTTTTGTTTTTCCATATACATTAAGGACAGTGTTAATAACATTGTCAAACATATTATTTTTCAATATGCATTACATCTAAGTTATGAAGAATTAAATTGGACTTCCAATAGGGCAAGTCCCAAAATATTCTACGTTTCCTCTAGCCAAATAATTTGTCTATCTATCCATTACTTCAAGTAGCATCTTTTTCAGTTACCTTGTTCAAACCCAAACTCTAAATCTTTGTCATAATATTATCTCTTGAACGAACTGCTAGTGCAACCTTCATCACAGTTTTATTTTTTCAAAATGCAATTCTATTTCTTCGAAATGGATGATTCTTAGGTAGAAACTTATGATAGTTATCAAACCATGACTGTCTACCACTAAATTTGAGGGTAAATGCATCAGAATTTGTCATGGAATACGGGCATGTGAATCATCCTATAGTACTCCAGCCAGACAACTTTGAATATGCAGGAAAGTCACTTACCATCCACATAAGGGCTGCTTGCATAATGAAAATTTACTTTTTTGAGATATCATATATATACACGCCAATATCCCACAAATGATTTAACTCTATAATAAGAAGCTGTAAAAAAACATCCACCATGTCTTTTAGATTTTTTGGCCTTGGAACCAATATTGAAAAATATATATATTTTGCTCCTTCATACACAACCATGGATGAAAGTTATAAGGTGTCACTATCACCAGCCATGTAGAATACTGTTGTCCATATTGCCTAAATGGCTGAAATCCATCAGTGCAGAGACCGAATCTCACATTTCCACTTTCTACTGCAAAATATTTATGTATATAATTAAAATGCTTCCAAGCATGTGAATCGGATGGATGACACATTACCCCTTCTTCAAACTCATGCTCAGAATGCCATCTCATATCATTTTCTACTGTATTTAATGCACATAGTCTCTATAATTGAGGAATTAATGAAAAATAATACATCTTCTTAAATACAACCTATAATTTTTGTCACGTATCTATAACACGGGGTGCCTTCCTAAATCGAGGATGATCACAAAACTTACAGCTTATTAAATCACTATCACCGCCCCAATATAGCTTGCATTAATTTAAACAACAATCAATTTTTTTCACTGTTAGACCCATTCCTCATAGTAACTTCTTAGTGTTGTAAAAGTTGTTAGTGATCAAATTATTATCCAAAACAATCTCCTTCATCAATTCTGTCACATGATTAAATAATTTCTCAGACATATGATTTACTTACTTAATGCTCATTAGTCGAACCACAAGTGACAATTGCAAATGTGTTTTACAACCAGGTCACAACTCTTTATCTGCAGCTTTATGCATTTCATAAAATTTCTAAGCTTCATGATTAGGTGCTTCATCCATGTAATCCATTCTAAACTCAGTACTAGCAGCTTCCGTGATCATTCTATGGTATGTGTTTGATGATTCTTCACCACAAGCAAATGATTCAGTACCCTAATTTTGGTCAATATTCAGAGCCATTGTACTTTCCCCATGATAAATCCAAACAAAATAATTTGGCACAAAGCCATATTTAGCCAAATGATATCTTATAGTGTTTGCATCAAGAAAAAAGATATTTTGATACTTGTGATGATTACATGGACACTTAATTTTTTCTCCATCCATCAATTTCGATTGACTACATGCATAATTGATGAAACTTTCGAGTCCAGTCAAAAAATCTTTATTCAAAAATCCATTAATAACCCCTTCTATACATCAATTGATGATCTAAACTCATTTTGCCCTATTTTATTTACAAAAAAATGTGCCATCATTATTTTAAATAAAACATTTTTTTTACTTCAAAATATACAAATAATTAAATAAAATTAATTACAACTGAATATTTAAAAATTAAAAATCATGAATATCGAGACAATGTGTTTGCAGAATCTACATTCATAGATAAAGAAATTTTTAGCTGGATAAAGTTTAATAGATATCACAGTAAGAGTAGATAAAGGGTGTAAAATATGATAATGCAAAAGAAAGGAAAACAAAAAAGAAAGACCTTCAAAGTTTGAAGGAGAAGAGGGAGAGAGAGAGAGAGAGAGAGAGAGATAAGGTGAATAGAAAGAGTGCACAGAAATGGGGAGACGGGAAAGAGAGAGGGAGAGAGAGAAGGAGGAAGAGTGAGTGGGAGAGAAATAGTGAAAGGGAGAGAGGGGGAGAGAGGGAGAGAGGGCACGGGAGAGGGAGAGAGATAGGGAGAGAGAAAGAGGGGGGTTAGGAGAGAGAGAGAACAAGCAAGAAATAAGAGCGAGAAAAAAAATTACAAGAGATAGAGTGTGACACATAAAGAAAAAGAGGAAGAGAATGACAGAAATAATTATAGAGGGAGGGAGAGACAAACAGAGAGTCCAGTGTTAGAATGATGAATTATATAAAAGAAAATAAAATTTCTTTTTTACAAACCATTCAAATATTATATCTTTTTTATACATAAGTTCATATTTGAGCCTGAGGCCCAATGGCTGGGTTTAGGTAAGAGTACAACCCTTATTTTCATTATACCATATATGAGCATTACAACAGACACTCTCATGCTATGTGCTTACATATTGTTGAAATTATATCTTAAGCCATTTTATTTCAAGTTAGTGCAACAAAATTGTATTATCCCATATATAAATATATGTTAGGATACATATAGTAAATGTAGTTATAAATAGTTACATATAGTTAAACATATAATTATATATAGATATATAAATACAAATAGTTATAATGTATATAAAGTTATAAACAATTATATAGATTTACATATATGTATACATAATTAAAAATAAAGTTATATTTATTTATATAAAGTTTTTTATAGTTATACAAATATTTATATCTACTTATAAACATCTAGTTAAACATTATGTTGTATGTTTTTATACATATAATTATAAATATAATTAGATGTGGTTATACATTTATTTACACGTTAAGTTAAACTTATATTTATACATGTATGTATATATATTTTTTCATTTAATTTCATATATTTATACATATAGTTATGTATAGGTATGGATATACTCAAATACATTTTTCATACTAATATATAAAAATGTATATTAAATACATGTTGTTAATTATATATTTAAATATAGTTATGTATACAGTTTTTATAGTTATACATATAGTAAGATAGAATTATATATATTTAATGTTATTATACATATAATATATGTAGTTATAAAAATTTATTTATCGTTAAACATTTAGTTATATATATATATATATTCATACGAGTAATTATATTTAGTTATACATAAATATATACAATGTTATAAACAAATATATAGATTTACATATATGTATACATATATGTATAAATAATTAAAAATATAGTTATATTTAATTATATAAAGTTTTATTTAGTTTTACAAATATTTATATATAGTTATACACATATAATTAAACATAATGTTTTATGTTTTAATATATGTATTTATAAATATAGTTACATGTGGTTATACATATAGTTACACATATAGTTATATTTATATTTATACATGTAGGTATATATATTTATTCATATAATTTTATATATTTATACATATAGATATGTATAGGTATAGATATAGTAAAATACATTTTTATATACTAATATATACAAATGCATATTAAATTTAAGATATAAATTATATATTTAAATATAGTTAAATATAAAGCTTTTATAGTTATATATATAATAAGATACAATTATTTATAGTTATATGTTATGCTACATATAGTATATATAGCTTTTAATATTTTGATATATTTAAACATATAGTTATATATAAATATATTCATACAAATAGTTATATATAAACATATAAAGTTATAAATAAATATATAGATTATTTATACATAGTTATAAATATATATGTATACATAGTTATATTTATAAATATAGTTATAAATATATATGTATACATAGTTATAAATATAGTTATATTTAATGTTGTAGAGTGTTATATAGTTATAAAAATATTTATATATAGTTATACAAATATTTATACATAGTAATACACATATAGTTAAATATAATGTTGTATGTTATTATACATGTAATTATAAATATAGTTACATGTAGGTATACACATAGTTACACATATAATCAAAATTCTAACATATAAAATTATCAAATTCTACTTGCTTTATCATTATAAAGTTTTTTTGAATCCAAGATTTCTAAAAAGTTACTAGTTAGATAGTTGGTAGCATCATTAAATGGGTGTAAGCCCTGGATTTGAACCTATCATTGTTCTTTGAAGAAGTATATTTTGGTAAACCCTATGAGAATCAAAAATTGATTTTTGAATTCTGAATCTATTATTTTAGATTAAAATTTATTAAAAACTTCTATGAGATAAACAAAGTTGATGCACTTCAGTGCATCACAAGTGGATAAAAGTTATAAAGTGATAGGAAAAAATGTTAAGGGGACCCAAAATGAAAATAATAATTTTTTATTACAATTTTTAATTTTAATATAACATTTGGGGAACCAAATCCAAAATATTTATGATTTGGGTCTTCCAAATTACTATACTGATAATTACTTCTTTTAATCATACAGTATGCATATACTCAAGTATGCATATGAGTTTATGCAGAAACTCACTTTTTTTCATAAATAAAAACATATGCATATGAAGTTTATACATACTCTGTATGCATCAACATATTCATAAACTCGTTTCTACATACTAAGTAAGCAGAAACGAGTTTATGCATAATGTTTTTTTAATTATATTGGGATAAGAGGAGTATCCGAATTTAGGTACTAAAATATAACCCAAATCATATATATTTTTTATTTTGGAATCCATAACATAATTATCCATTATATAAATGTATATATATATAAATAGATTAAGGATGAAAATATTAAGTATTATTATTATTATTAGTGTTGTGGAGGAATTCCATTTTTTTTGCAAAGTTAGATAAATGTTAGTGATATTTTTAGAAGCAACAAAATAAAATGAATAGCACTTTCATTGTCAAGAAAATCTATTTAATAAAATTCTAAAATTGAACTAATTTAAAAAGATACTTATCAAAGCAATATTCCTACCTTTTAGTGGTATCGATTGATAATATTAAATTATTTTTGTTATTTTGTTTTGTAATTTAAGAGATGCAAGCCTAATTTTTTTTCTATTTGAAGATTAGAATGATTTGGATTTCTTGTTATGCTTGTAATTACTACTTAAGAGCTATAAGCCTACTCTATTTTCATGTTCTTTTTTCTCTCAATAATTTGGATTTTTTTGGCTCCTTTGCAAGACTAATAATTATTCTTGATCACTAATTATTATTGATATTTTTTAATTGCTATGTGATCAACTCGAAAACTTACAAAATACCTTTTTGCAACATCATAAGCGACGTCTCATTGTTCAAGCTTCTTTGTTGTGCCATCCAAAACTATAATAAAACCTTATTTAATATTTTCATTATACATGATGAATAGTTCATACTTAGACTCTTACAAAGGATTTGAACATAATGCAGGTTGATGTGTTGGATATAGCTTGGGTTTAGGTGGGGTCTTAACCTGTCGACTTGCATTCCTACAAAAAATTTAGAAAATATTAAAAATTTAAGATATAATATATAAAAAAATGATCATATGGCATACAAATCATGTAAGTGACTTAATCTATTTTTTAAATTAAATTTATAATCTCATTTCTTTGGTTCAAATTAGAAACGTAATCAAATTATGGTGCTAGTATGAATATAATTAACCCTCATATGACTTATGAAATTTCATCCCCCTGGTGGCTCTTAAGCTAGCATGAAATGAATATACATCATTCTAGCCGTAGGAATCATAATAAATCTATCTTTTATGGTCATATATAAATGGATGGATGAATTAACTTCTCAATTTTTGAACATACAATAAATACAAGTGGCTCGGACAACATAACAAAGTAATTGTTTGAAATGAGTACATAATGAGTTTATAATGACCCAAAATAATTTAAAGATGACATTGCACGAGGGTTTATTATCATGATCCTAGGGCAATCTCATTCAAGGGCTGTTATGTGCTTAGTTTGATTAGTTAAATTTTATAGGATTTAAAATACTTTAAATTCCAATGTTAGATGTTCTTGCATTTTTAATTATAAGTTTTTATCTATTACATACAATATTTATCTATTATATACTTTAAAAATACTTTTTTAAATATTTAAAAAAATACTTTAAAATAGTGACACCTTACAAAAAATATCGTTAAACATTTTATCTTTCTATTTATTATCTAGGGAAAATTCATCACTAATTCCGTAGCTAAATTACTGATTTTATTAGCTAGGTAAATTCTATCGCTAAATCCATCAATAAATTAAGGATTTTATTTGCTAGGGCATTTTCGACGATAAATCTGTTACTAAATTAAGGATTTTATTTGCTAGAGAAATTTCATCGCTAAATGCATCTCTAATTTATGGATTTAATTAGCTAGAGAAATTTTGTTACTTAATCCGTATCTAAATCCGTATTTTTTTAGCTAGAGAAAATTTGTCGCTAAATTCATTGCTAAGTTCAGGCTTTTATTAGCATGAGATATTTCATTCGCTAAATCCGTCGCTAAGTTTCCCACTTTTTTTCAGTGAAATTTATAAAAATTTTACGTCACTAATTCGTTGCTAAGATCCCTGCTATTCTTGAGTGGAATTTATGATAATTCTTCGTCCCTAATCTTCCGCTAAATTTGTAGCTAAATTTTCTGCTTTTATTAAGCGGAATTTACAAAAAATTTTCTGTCGCTAATGTGTTGCCATTTTTTTTTCAAAGAAAAATCATAAAATCCTTGCTATTCCCTAGCTAATCCCCCGCAATTTAGCTAGGGATTGATTCCTAGCTAAAATTTCTTAGATAAATCAATATTTTCTTATAGTGTTATATTTTAAGAAAACTAAAATGATAAAAATGGATGTAAATATATAGAAAAAAAAATGACAAAAATTAAAAAGTAAAATAAAATTATAAAAATTTATTAAATAAAATTTAAAAAATTAAAACCAATTTTATTTAACCATAAATGATATTATTTCATAAATAATAAAATTTAAGGTTAATAGTTAATGACATTTATTAATTAATGAAATTAATTTCAGAAATAAAAAAATTTATTAATGACTATAAAAATGAAGAAAAAAAATAGTAGTAATATCCATGGAAACTAATAATTAGTAATTAAATTTTCATATTATTTCATTAACATATTATTTAAAATAACCATAAATAAATTATCTAAATGCATAACTATACAAAAATGTTAACATTTAATATTATTTATAGTTTGTGGATAAATTTATAATATTATTTCATAAATAAAAAAATAATAATATGATATTATAAAAAGTAATATATATATATATATATAATGGTGTTAAATTTTTAAGAATTTATATTATATTTAATGAATATAATATGAAATAATATTAAAGACAAAATTTCATATTATTTGATATAATTTATAATTTATAAAATTCACAAAATTATTTAAAGTGAGAAGGACATTAAAAAAAGTTATATTTATTATTTTAATAAAATGGAATATTAAAAACTAATAACAAAAATCTTACTCATTTGTTTAATTCTTATCAATTAAAATTTCAATAGGGCAAAAAATAAAACTTGAATTCAATTAAACTTAGTGGCTAATTTAATTTTTTTTTAACAAAAAATATAATTAGTAATATTTTAAATAACTCTTTTTAAACCCTAAAAAAATCCTTAAAGTATTTTGTTAATAACAACATGGAGCTATTTTTTTAAACATAAAATTTTTATTATCTAATTAAAATATCTATGTATTTATCTTTAAATATTAATTTATTTCCTTTTATATTTTATAAAAAAATTTGAAATTTTATTTTATCAATCAAAAACTTCAAATCTTTTAGTAATTATTTTTTAAAAGTTTCATATAATCATAAAAATATTTCTTTGTACTTTAAATAATATAAATAATTACTTGTTTATTTGGTAATTTAGATATTTTTGTAAATATTTTTTATTTAATGATATAATTAATTATTTTAGCTTTTTACTAGAAGAAATTTTTATGTATGTTCATTATTTATTAAATATCTTTAAAAATGATTATAATTATAGAATTAATTATTCAATATTTTTTAAAACAAATATTTTAATTTCATTATTAAAAATTTTAAAAAAAATTTGTATATATAAATTTAAAATTTATATAATCATTAAAATTGTTATTTTAGTCTTTATTAATATTAATTTTTATTCCTATTTATATATTATTGAAATTATTTATTTATAATATTATATATTAATAATTATATGAGGAGAAGGTGTCTTTAAAGGACCCATCATCCATAGACCATGAAAAACTTTTAATTTACAAAATTACATCAAATATTATAGATTAGTGTTGGAAAAATCCAGAGCCCAAATAGATAGGGAAAATTCCATCTCTAAATGCATATATTTTGTTAAAATTTTCATTTAAGAACTAATAGCTTACAATTAATAAATAATCATAAAAAAATTTTTAGATAATTATTTATCGATAGATTTAGTCTCAATCTAATTAGCTAGAGAAAATCAATCACTAAATTCGTTGCTAAAAATGACATCATTATTTACACAAAAATCTATGATAATATTAGGCAAAGACATTTTTCAATCAAAAATTTTGACCTCTAGTCCATCACAAATCCATCACAAATTTGTATTAAAATGTAAAATATGACATATCATGCTATTAACTAGCTAATCCCTCACAAATTAGCTAGGAAAATTTTCCTAGCTAATTTTCATAGCAAAACAGACATTTTCTTTTAGTGAGATAGATAGACATATTGATAGATAGATAAATATAAATAGACAGATATATCGATAGATAGATAGATAGACAAGTAGATAGATAGATAAATATAGAAATAGATAGGTATATAGATAGATAGACAGATATATAGATATATAGATATATATACATATAAATTGAAAGATAGAAATCCATATAGATAGACATATATATAGACAAAAAGAAACATAGATAGATAGATAGACATACAGATAGATAGATAGATAGATTGTTGGATAAATATTTAGATAGAAATATACACAAATAAATAGAAAAATAGATAGATATACATATAGATAAGACAGATAGATAGATTGATACACAAATAGATTGAATGACAGACATACAGACAGACAGACAAATAGGCAATAATATAGATAGATAGACATATAGATTGACAAACATTTAGATAGACATATTGACAGATAGATAGGACAGACATAAATAGATAGATAAATACATAAGTTGATAGATAAATAGATAGAGACACAGATATAGACAGACAGATTCTTAGATAGATAGATAGATAGATAGATAGATAGATAATAGATAGATAGATAGACATATACATAGAAAGATAGATATATAGACATATACATAGAAAGATAAATATATAAACATATAGATAGAATGATAAATATACAAATAGACATATAGATAAACATACAAATATATAGATTAATAGACAGATAGATAAATGGATAAAAAGATAGATAGATTGATTGATAGATAGACAGATAGACAGATAGATAGACAAACAGATATAAAGACATATAGAAAGACAGATAAATAGATAGATAAACAAATAATTAGAAATTAGATAGATAGATAGATAGATAAATAGACAAATACATAGATAGATAGACAAACAGATAGACGGATTGAATGATAGGCAAATATATCAATAGATAGATAGATATATTGATATATAGATTGATAGACGAATTTATAGAAAGATTGATATACAGAATGATAGAAAGATTGATAGATTGATTGATAAATAAATAGATAGATAGAGTAATTGATTGACAGATTGATAGATAGAAAGATAGATAGATAGATCAATTGACAGATAGATAGAGAAATAGATAGATGTATAAATAGATAGATAGATTGACATATATATAGATATATTATTAGATAATAAGATAGATAGATAGACATATAGTAAGATAGATAGAAACCTATACTAATAGATACACTACTAAAAATCACAGTATTACCGGCCAAATATTTGGTCGGTAATTCGGTGTTTTTTGGTTGGTAAACCAATTAGCGACCATTTACCGACCAAAAAAAGTAGTCACAATTTTGCTCGTCGCTAAATTTTTTACCGACAAAAAAACTATCTATTGGTAAATTATTGACCATTTACCGATCCTCAACCAATAATAATTTACTGACTAAATTCCGATAATTTACTGATCGAATAAATAATATCATTACATGGTCTCCAAATTGTCAGTAATTAACAACCATTTATAGACCAATCACTCACAAATAATTACCGTCTATATTCCGACCATTTTCCGACCATTTCCGACCAAAAGAATTAGGTCGGTAAATGGTCTCTAAATGGTCGTTAATTACCGAAAATTAAGAGACTATTTATCGACAAATAATTTCCAACTAAATTCCAACCACTTTCTGACCAAAATAATTTGGTCACTAAGTGGTCATAAAACAGTCGATAAAAGCCTAAAAATTTGGGATAAAAAATGGACCAAACTCTTATAAAATCATTGCTTGGTAATTGACTCCAAAAGGATTACCGACCATTTGGTGACCTTTTACCGACCATCAATAATTAAAAATTTTTGTAGGCTTGGTCGCAATTCGGTCGATAATTACCAACCAATTTTTTTAGTAGTAATTCTATAGGTGCTACACAAATTGAAATAAAAAAGACAAGAAAAACCATTTTGCTTCAAGTTATGATTCAGTTCATGTAGAAACATTTAAAGATGAAACAACAAAATAAATTCCAAATAACTCAAGAAAACAACTATATATACTACATTTATATATTAAAATATCAAGATAAAATAAAAAATTAAAATCCAAAATCAAAGTTTAAGGAATTGAAAAAAAATGTGTGTAATACTCTCAATCATCGAACCTAATTTCATAATCATTATGCTGCGATGTTTCTGGTCCATATGGTGAGATGTCGGGTACTAGGGTAGAGTTGTCTACTATTGCTAGTCCTAATGTGGTTGTTGCAGGTGCTACAGTAGGTGATGGAGTAGAAGCTGTAGCTGGATCTTTATTACGAACAATCTGAAGTAGATAATCAGGGTTGAACTATAGTCCTCCCTCCTGAAACTTTTTTGTAAGCCAGTCAAAATGCATACGCAACTCATCCTTATCATCCTCATAGTCAATCATACGTCGCTCGGTATCTGCCAACTGAAACTATATCAAATTTCACATCTCGTCCGTAAATTCCTCCATCTTCGAGACCAAATTCGGAACTAGTCTTGAAAATTCAGCTTCATAGTTTGATCATCTATGCGAGTAGAATGATGATCTCGACGAACCGACGTAATAGATGGGCATCTTCTTTTTTTCCATCAAAAGCCGCATACCAAATCTGATTCGCATCAATTGGTGGAGCTGGTGAATGAGAACTACCTATTGCACCTTCACATGAACTTGAAGTAACTGGGAATACGCTTGAATCATAGTAGCTAACAATTCCTCATATCTCGCCTAATAAAATGTACGAAAAGTATTTCAATTTATATTCAAAATAAAAAAAATTAATTTTTTTTATTTAACTTTCATTTGCTGCATGAGATCTCTGATTAATGAATGTCTGATCATCATGAGCATTTGTGTGTGTGTGTGTGTGTGTGTATCTGAATAAGTGAGGAGCACTAGGCTTCTTACCCACCTTACGTGTCTATAATTAAACACAATACATACGTTAATTATATTGAAAAAAATTTCCTTATGAGAAATGAAATTTTGGCATAATGAACACAATTCACAATATAATAAACATAAAAAGTATAAATAAGAAATAATACTAATACTCGTTCATGCTCACGCATAGAGCGAGATCCACAAGTGTGTGTCGACAGGCCACTACCCTCCCAAGTGTGCTATGAGCGAGGATTGCCGCTCTGTTTATCACACCTCTTCCTATAATCCGAATCTTCCCATCTGCTATGCCACTCCTCGAAAACATGATCCGGGAAACTCGAATCTTTTTTTTCGGCCATTTATCTTTGATCTCATACACGGTGTCTTTATACCAACTGACAGAATGTTAATAGAACATACTTTTGACCGACTCCTTTGGCTGTGTCCACCTATAAACTTTCTACATTTATAAATAAATAATTTTTAATCAGTGAACAAATGAATAAATAAAAGATATAAAATTTTAGGTAGTAATATTTACCTTAAATTCTCTCCAAATCATCAATTGGTCTCTATGTGTGAGTGACTTCCAATTATGCCCATAGTTTTTAAAGGACTTCCTGAAAATTATCCTCGTAAGTCTATAAATAGAACCAAATGGCTCTAACTTCATCCTATAACAAAAATTTTTTTAGCAAGTAAGAAATACATTAATAAATTGATAAATCATTTGTTGAGTTTTATATCTTATGAATTTTCAATTATCGAATCAAAATGAGCAATTGTGAAAGTCTCGTCTGAGGGTGCTCTAGGAAGACTCTCCAACATCTCTATCCTTTCCCTCATCTCCCTCCCACATCTCTTGATCATTTATCAAATTCTCAAGACTATTATGTGGATCATTCACATGATGCATTACATTCACAACTCTCTCTGTCTAATCTAGTGTCTCATCCACCCATGACCCTCTACCTATTTTGGCATACCTAAGGCCGTGCTGCCTATACCATAACTCATACGACCTTGCAACATGTGGCCTCAACCTCATCAAACGTGCCATACCTATAAAAACACATAATGCAATGAAAATAAAAAAAATGAATAACAATTAAAATAACATAAAACTCATTGCCTACTCATTCTCATTAGAATCATCCAAATCTAGTTCGTCTTATTCTTCAAATGTAATAACATCATTTTCAAACTCTTTTTCATCACTCATTTCTTCCTCATAATCAATTAAAATTTTAACAACATATACTTCCCCACTTGTATCCATCTCAGAAGATGCGACTAAAAGGACGTCTTCATCAACACCATAGCTTTAATTATAACATAATTGTCATCATTTTGAAAAGTTGGTTCTATGAAATTAGTTCTTGGTGATGCGTGGATGTCAATTTGAGCCCTTGCTTTAACTTGCACACAACTTTCCAATCCTTTCTAGGACCAGTCCGATCCGGATATTCACAATAATAAACTTGTGATGCTTGTACTACAAATACAAAAGGTTCATACTTGTTGAATTATTTTTTATCATGCACATCAACAAGTTAATATCGAGGATGGACAACACTACTAATATGCGGTGTTGGATCGAATCATTCACATTTGAATAACATAGTTTTTTAACTTGGAAGGCTTCAACTTCTAACTCGATCACTTCGACCAAAGCTCAGTAATAGTCATATTTAGTTTCATTGTATGTGGATCCTTTAATGGATACTGCTGTATTGTCTGTTGCATAGTAGCTACCATACCATTTATTGTAAAATTTAAAACTATTCACATGGTAACCATTGTAAGTTTTAACCTCTCTTATGGGACCTTGTGGTATACTTCGAAAATAATGATTGGAACTTTTATTTGCACACTTATGAACCTGTAATCAAAATTAAGTAGATTGTTTGGATTATATTATAAATTTTTATTAGAACATACAATTATTTTGTGGAGTTTCATTATAAGTAAATATACGTATTTTTGAAAAAATGAAACATTTCTTTCTCCGACACAACATTGATTGCTTCTTTATTCATGTTTATAAACTATTTATGTTTTTCTGTAACAAAATCACTAAAAAAGAAATTAAAATTATTGATACATTGATAGGAAATAGTAATTATAATGTGTAATAGATATCATTTGACTATTAGGAAAAACTTATTCAGTGAATGGTTAAACCATTAGACAATTCATTAGGGACATATAGATGAGCTGTAGTATATTCATAGTCTAATAAATACCTTTTCCCTTCAGCATCAATTGCTTTACCCCGGAGGGCTTAAAAATTTCAAACATATCATTATCCACATTGTCATAAAGATAAACCTCATTATGCCTTTCCTTAAGTGGAAGAGTTGGAGCTCCTTCTTTGAAATAGAATGATGTGAATTTTGCAGCCTCATCTATAATAAAACCTATTGATATAGAACCCTAAACCTGAGCGCTATTCATTATTGCATACTTTATTTTATTTTAGTATCTACAAAAAGATTATTGAAATTTACAAGTCATTTTTGTGCATATATAAATATATATATAGGAAAAGAATTGGTTTATTGAATTAATATTACATTACTAAAGGATACATCCAACTATAATAGATAAGACCATCAATCCTAGGTTTCATAAGGCAAGTGCACTAGAAGATGTTTCATTGAGTCAAAAAAACTATTGGGAATTATTTTCTCAAGAGTACATAAGATAACTAGAATTTGTTCATCCAGATTCTTCAAACTCCTCGTCAGTCAATGAAGAAGAATTTAGATGTTTGAAAATTAAGAAATCTCACTTATCAGCTCCCATTTTGTATTAGGTAGGAATTCTCGAAGAGCAATTAGTAACAACCTTGGTATAAATACGTGATAATCATGACTCTTCATGCCAAACATTTTAAGTTTGTTCGTATCTACACATCTCCCAGATTAGAAGCATACCCATCTGGAAATCTAAGTTTTTTTACGTACTCTAACACAACTTTCTTTGTGATTTATTCAGAAAAAATGGCACATCAGGGTATTAATGTGACAAGAATTTTTGCATATTGAGGATAGTGACAATATTTACTCAACTCATCTCTTGACTTGTAGTGTCCCTTAGTTTTCTCTGGAATATTAAACACTATATTGAAAATATTATCAAACAGATTCTCTCGATATGTATAACATAAAGATTGTGCCCGAGCAAGTGTTTATACCAGTAGGGCAAATCCCAGAAAATTCTTCTCTTATTCCACCCACACCTCTTAGATATAGTTGCATTCACAACCTAGCATCAACTTCTATCACCTTCCTCAACCCTCTGTTATTCAATTCATATAGAATATCAACCCCAGATCTAACCCCTGGGAATTGTTTAGTAACCTTTCTATTCTTAATGAAGTCTTTCGTGTTACGTCGATATAGATAATTAATGGGAAAAAACTTCTGATGGTTGTCAACCATGACTATTTTTTGCTCTTGATCAATCTAAAAGTATCATAATCTTTCATACATGCAGACGTGCCAACATACTAGTTGTACTCCACCCAGACTTCATAGAATATGTTGGAAAGTATTTATGGTCCACATGAGGGCGGAGTATCTGAAAATTTTCTCGTTTGGAAATATCATAAGTTTGAATCCCAACAACCCAAAGACTTTTCAACTCCTCAATCAATTGCTGCAAGAAAAGATTTATCTTCTCCTTTGGATTCGTAGGCTCCGGTACTAACATAGTCAAAAACATAAATTCCTCCTTCATACATAAGTCTGGAGGCAAATTATACGGGGCCACCACCACAGGCCACAAAGAATATTACTATCCAGATTGATCAAATGGCTAAAAAAATCAGCAAATAAACCCAGCCGAATATTTCGTACTTAAGAAATAAATCAGGAAAACACTCATCAAAATATTTCTAAGCAGGGGCATCAGAAGGGTGACACATCTTACCATCCTCCATATGATGCTCTAAATGCCACCTCATTTAATTAGATGTAGCGATTGATGCATACAATTTCTATAGCCTTGGTGTAAATGGAAAATACTGCATCTTTTTATACTACCTTCAACTTATGTATATACATTCTATTTCCAGAACCCATGACCTTTTGCTTGTACCGAGCATGCCCACATATTTTATAACTATTAAGGTCATTATCATCACCCCAGTATATCATACAATTGTTCACACAGTAATGAATGACCTGTATGAGTAATCCCAAGCCTCTAACTAACTTCTTCGTGCTGTAGAAATCCATTGGCATCAGATTATCTTTTAGCAATAATTCTTAATGAATTTATATATCATCAAGCCATGCTTGCAAACACCTATGTTTGCACTTTTTTTCTAACATCCTCACAACTAGAGAAAGTTGAGTATGCTTATATTTCCCTCATATACAGGTTTGTCTCCTGCTCAAATCATGGCATAGAAATTTTTTGCCTCAATTGGGGTCCTCATTCGGGTTGAATTTAGGACCCATAGTATCAAAAACCATTTTATGGTATGTAGTGTGATTAATATTATCCGAGAGCATTTGATTAGTTTCACTTACTGACACCTGTACTGAACTCGAATACCTCTGGTGGACTTGCTTCTCACCATGGTATATCCAAACATAGTAATCCACAACAAAACCATTTCTATACAAATGCATCTTCACAGCCTCAACATTCTAAAACTTTTTATTTTGATATTTAACTAAAGTACAATGATACCTTAATTCTGTACCACCATTTACACACTCAGGATGCCTTAGAGCAAAGTCAACATATTCATTAACTTTATCCCCCCCCTTTCATTAGAGAACATTCAATTCACTATTCAACCCTTGTACATCCATTCACGATCGTCTTCCATACTAGTTAAAGAAATCATTTTATTTAACAAAACAATTGTCTCTAATTATAGTTATATATAATTATATAGACATTTATTTAGATATACAAATATTTAAATATAGTAATACACATATAGTTTAAAATAATGTTGTACGTTGTTATACATGTAATTATAAATATTGTTACATTTTATTATACATATACTTACACATATAGTTAAATGTATAGGTATAGATATAGTAAAATAATTTTTTATATACTACTATATACAAATATATTAAATATAAGATGTAAATTTAATATTAAAATATAATTATGCATAAAACTTTTAACGTCATACACAGTAAGATACAATTATTTATAATTATATATTTTTTTACATATAATATATATAGTTATAAATAGTTATATATAGATATATTAGTACAAGTAATTATCAATGGTTATACATAAATATAAATAACCTTATAAAAATTATCTTTTTTTAATTATATTAATATATAAATATATACAGTTAAAAATATAGTTATATATAATTATATAGACATTTATTTAGTTATACAAATATTTATATATATGTATAGACATATAGTTTAACATAATCTTGTATGTTGTTATACATTTAATTAAAAATATTGTTACATGTAATTATACATATAGTTACACATATAGTTAAACATATATTTATACATATAGGTTTATATATTTGTTAATTTAATTTTTTATATTTATACATATAGTTATGTATAGGTATTGATATAGTAAAATACTTTCTTATATACTACTATATACAAATATATTAATATAAGATGTAAATTTAATATTAAAATATAATTATGCAAAAAACTTTTAAAGTTATACACATAGTAAGATACAATTATTTATAGTTATATATTATTTTACATATAATATATATAGTTATAAATAGTTATATATAATAAAAATATAGTTAAATATTGATATATTAGTACACGTAGTTATCAATGGTTATACATAAATATAAACAACGTTATAAAAAAAATATTTTGATTTAATTATATTAATACATAAATGTATATACAGTTCGAAATATAGTTATAAATAATTATATAGACATTTATTTAGTTATACAAATATCTATAGTTATACACATATAGTTTAACAAAATCTTGTATGTTGTTATACATTTAATTATAAATATTGTTACATTTGATTATACATATAGTTACACATATAGGTAAACATATATTTATACATGTAGGTTTATATATTTGTTCATTTAATTTTATATATTTATACATATAGTTATGTATAGATATAGATATAGTAAAATACTTTTTTATATACTACAATATACAATATATATTAAATATAAGCTTTAAATTTAATATTTAAATATTATTATGCATAAAACTTTTAAATTATACAGATAGTAAGATACAATTATTTATAGTTATAAATTATTTTAAATATAATATACATAGTTATAAATAGTTATATATAATTAAACAAATAGTTATATATAAATATATTTATACAAGTAGTGATAAGTAGTTATACATAAATATATACAACATTATAAACAAATATATTAATTTAATTATATGAATACATATATGTATATATAGTTACAAATATTGTTATATTTAATTATATATAATGTTCCATATTTATATAAATATTGTAATATAGTTATACACATAATTATAAATATATATGTATTTCAGGATATAATTATATTTAACATTTATAAAGGTATAAATTTAGTAAAATATAATTATATATAGTTATATATTAGTATAAATATAGTATATATTTTTTTGAAATATAGTTATATAAAATTATACATATAGTTATATATTATTTATAGTTAAAATTTAGTTATATAAAGTTATAAATATAGTAATAAAACTAGTTAACTATATTATACATATAGTTATAAATACTTTTATATAAAATGACATATGATTATATAATTAAACATGTGTATCAATATAATATTTGTGAATAAACTATTTTTATAAATGTTACTTAAATATTATTATATTTAAATGTAACATTTTTATAAATACTATATAGTAGATATATCACATTTATATAAACATTATAAAAATTCTATATTTATATAAAAAATATATAATATAAATATTTACAAAATTGTATTATAATTATATATTACATAATTGTTATATAAGAAAATATATATATGGATAGTTTAATGTAAATTTTGTATAGATATTTATAAACATTATATGTTTATATAAACATATCAATGTGTATTTATAATATAATCCATTTATATATATTTAAGTATAGACATTTATACATAATATCATTCGATTATATAAATGTATAAAAATTTATATATATTGTTATAGACATTTAGGATTAACATTAATTAAAAGTTTGATCTAACATAAATCATAATATTATTAAAGTATAGACATTTATGCATAATGTCATATGATTATACACAATAAACCATTAGCATTAAGATTATTCGGATGCAGACATAATGTAATTGAAATCAAAATCACTAAAAACCTAAAAATATAAACTATGGATGAACAAATTTTTAAAAATAAAAATTATAGTTTAATTAATTGTGTCTTGTTGAAATAATGTTAGGTTAAAAAAAATTGAAGCAAAATTTAAGAAATTAGGAGAAGAAAAAAACCCTAATACCTGAATTTACTAAAAAACAAAATTCTGAATATCTATATATAATTTAGAGAGACGAAGATGTGTAGAAGCAATTTGAAGGAGAAGAACAAAGAAAAACTTACCTGGATTCAAAAGTAAGATTAAAATTTTTGTGTTTTTGTGCTTACAATCAGCTCTGATTCGGAAAAACGATGGAGTTTCTATGATTTATGGTTAAATGACTTAGTAAATAATTTTCAAATCAAAAAATTAAAACAATAAAATAACTGCCAAAATTATGATCAGTAAATGATCGGTGATAAAAAATCTATAATGATCTGGAAGTCTACTTTACCGACAAATTTTAATGTTAATATTTTTGGTCGTTAAATGGTCGGTAATTAGTCAACAATTTCTATTAGCTATTTCTATCCTAATTTACTAACCAATTTCTACTAATAACATTTGGTCGAGATTTATGGTGGGTATTCGGTCATGAAAAGGTTAGTAATTATCGACATAAATATTCTGTCGGTAGTTTGGTCTGTAATTATGACCTTATAAATATATTGATGACCATTATACTGACCATTTTTAATGGTTATATATTTTTAGTCGTTAAATCATCGGTAATCTTTCGGGAATATTTTTTGCTATTTCCCTTCTAATTTACAGACCATAATCCCGACCAAATATATTTTATCGATAGTTGGTTGGAATTTGGTCGAGAGTATTTTTCTTCGATGCGCCTCTTTAGATCTCTAAATTGATCATGATTTGATCCATAAATACCAACCTATATATTTGGTCAAAAATGGTTGGTAAGTACGAAGTTAATAATAATTTGAAAAAAACATAGACCAACCAATTATAGTAATAGGTTGTTAAATGGTCAGTAATATGTTCGATAACCACTCTGTAGACTGATTTCTGACCAAAAACATTTGGTCGGTAATTATAGTATATCTTTGGTCACAAATTAGGTCGGTAGAAATTTTTTTTTCGATACAGTTGTTTTGTTGCTAACTTGTCAGTTTTTGGTCGGTAATTACCGACCAATTTTTTGGTAGGTATTTTAGTTGGTATAATCATAATTTTTAATAGTGGTAGATAGATAGATAGATTGATTGATTGAAAGATGAGTATAGATATATAGATAGATAGACAGACAAAAAGATAGATAGAAAGATACATAGATAAACAGATAGATCAGCATGTAGATAGAAAGGTAGATATATAGATAAGTAGATAGAGAAACCAAAAGACAGACAAATAGACAAACAGATTGATAGACAAATAGACAGATAGATAGACAGATAGACAGATAGATAGACAGATAGATAGACAAATAAATAGACAAATAGATAGACAGATAGACAAAAAGAAATAAAGATAGATAAGCATATAGATAGACAGAAAGATAGACAGACAGAAAGATATATAAATATATAGACAAATAAATAGACATATAGATAGATAGATAAACAAACATATACATGAATAGATTGACAGAAGGATAGGCATATAGAATGATAGACAGATAGACAAAATATTAAAAAATAGATAGAGAGATAGACAAATAGATAGATAGACAGATAGACAAACTAAATAGATAAAAAGATAGATAGACAAACAAAAATCTAAACAAATAGATAGATAGATAGATAGCCATATAGACAAAAAAATAGATAGACATATAGACAAAAAATAGACAGATAGATACAGATAGACATACAAATAGATAGATAGATAAATAGACAGATAGATAGACATATAGATAGATAGACAGACAAACATATAGATAGATATATTGATATATAATATATAGATATATAGATAAATAAATATATAGATAGATAGTTAGATAAACATATAGATAGACAGATATAAAGTCAGATAAATAGATAGATAGATAATTAGATAGACAAATAGATAGACATATAGATAGACAAATATATTGATAGATTGAAATATATATAGACATACATATAGATAAATAGATATATAGATAGATAGATAGAAAGATAGACAGATAGATAAGATAGATAGCCAGATAGATAGACATATAGATAGATAGATATACAAATAGATAAATATATAGATAGATAGAGAGATAGATATACATATAGATTAATATATATATAGATAGATAGGACATATAAATAGACAAATAGATAGATAGATTGATAAATAAATAGATATATGGATAGATAGACATATAGATAGACAAATATGTCGATATATTGAAAGATATATAGCCATACATACAGATAAAAAGATAGAGAGAGAGAGAGACATATATTGAAAGACATATAGTTAGACAAATAGATAGACAGATTGATAGACAGATAGAGAGAGAGAGAGAGAGATACATAGATAAATAGATAGATAGACATATGTATACATAGATAAATAGATAAATAGATAGATAAAAAGATAGATAGAGCAAAATATATATAAATAAATAGATAAATAGATAGACAAATAGTTAGAAAAATTGAAAGACATAGAGATAGATAGATAGAAATATAGAAAGATTAATAGATCAACTGATAATCAACAAATATAGATAGATTAAAAAATAGATAGATAGACAAATAGATAGATAGACAAATAGATAGAGAGATAGATAAATATATAGACAAAAAGATTAACAAATAGTTAGATAGATAATTAGATAGATAGACAGACAAATAGATAGATAGATAAATACATAGATATATAGATTGATTGACAAATAGAAAGATATATAGATTGATCTAAAGACAGATGGATAATTAGATCGATAGACACCTAGATAAATAAACAAACAGACATATAGATAGTTAGATAAACAAATTGATATAGATATATATATACAGATATATGCATAAATAGATATATAGATATAAATATAAATATTTAGATAGATAAATCGACAAATAGATATATAAACATATAGATATATTGATAGACATATAGATGGATAGATAGATAGATAGATAAATAGACAAATAGACACACAGATAAATATAGAGAAAGATAGGAAGATATATAAAGAGAGATAAAAAGATAGATTTATCAAATGATAAATATATATATATATATATATAAAGATAGATAGATAAATGGAGAGATTGATAGACAGACAAATAGATATACAAATAGATAGGCACATAAATAGATACACAGTTAGATTGATATATAGTTAGATACTTAGATAAACTAATAGATCGACAATTAGAGAGATAAATAAACAAATAAATAGACAAATAGATATACATAAAGATAGACTTATAGATATACTAATAGTTAGATTAACATATATATAGACATATAGATATATTTATAGACAATTAGATAGACACATAAATAGACACACAGTTAGATCGATAGATAGTTAGATAGACTAATAGATTGATAATTAGAGAGATAAATAGACAAAAAAATAGACAGATAGATATACATAAAGATAGACATATAGATATATAGAAAGATATACAAACACACATATTAATAGAATGATAGACATATACATATACAGATTGATTGATTGATTGATAGGAAGATAGATAGATTGATAGATAGAAAGAAGATAGATAGATATATTGCTAGATAGATAGATAGATAGATATATAGATAGTTAGATATATAGACTATAGATAGATAGTCATATAGAAAGATATATAGTAAGATAGACAGATAGATATATAGACAGATAGACAGATATAGATAGACAGATAGATAGACAGATAGATAGATAGACATGCAGATATATAGAAAGATTGATAGATTGGTAGACATATAGATAGATAGATTGATAGATGGATAGAAAAACAAATAGACAAATAAAGACAAATAAACAAACAAATAGAAACATAGAGAAAAATACTAATAGATAGATGGATATATGATGGATAGAGAGATTGATAGATAGAAAGACAGATAGATAGATGAATAGAATATTGGATAGATATGCAGATAGATAAATGGATAGATATGGATAGATAGATGGATAGATAGATGGATAGAGAGATGTATATAGATAAACAAATATATAGATAGATAATTAGATAGATATATAATTAGAAAGATAGATAGACATATAGATAGAAAATTAAATATACAAATAGATAGATCGATATAGATATAAGTAGACAGATACATAAAACTATAGATTAATAGATAGATAGATATATACATAGACAGATATAAAGACAAATAGATAGATATATTTATAGATAGATATACAGACAGATAGATGATTTGATACATAGATAGAATATAAATTACACAGATTGATAGACAAATAAATAGACATATTGATAGATACTCGATAAATAAATAGTTAGAAAGATAGATAAACATATAGGTAGACAGATAGATAGACACAAAGATAGACAGAATGATAGATAGATTGATAGACAGAAAGATTGATAGATATTTAGACCGATAGACTTTAATTTAAATAGACACATAGAAAGATAGATAATTATACAAATAGATTGAAGAAAGAAAGATAGATAGATAGATAGATAAACATATAGATTGACAGATAGATAGATAGAAAAATAGATAGACAAGTTGATTAATAGATAAATATATAGATATACAGACAGCTAGACATGTAGATATACATACATATAGGATCAAAAGTTGACAAATAGACATATAAAAAGATAGACAAATAGAAAAAAATATATAGACAAATAGATAGACATATATATAGATAGTTAGATATACACATATTCATACAATTAGTTATAACGCGAAAACGCTCTCGGCGAAAATCCTTGCTGGACGAAAATTCGGCGATAACTCGGCGAAAAATCTCATGCGTTTCCTCTAGATTTCTCTCTCGCGTTTTACATTAAATTAACTATTATGTGAATTGCTTCGTATATTGCTGTTTGATTTAACTTCTCTCACATTTTCTATAACATTTTCATCTTGCGAATATCTTGGGAAAATTGTTAATGTGCATAGTTAGGTGAAATATCAAGTAAACTGCTTAGCGAACTGCTATGTTATGTTAAATTTGTTAAATTTGTAAAGCCGGAATCCTTGTTTCCTCTTGCGTTTTTCTGTGTTTCTTTTTTTCTGTGTTTCTGAGCTCAAGGTTAAGAAAAATGGATGATTCGGATCTTCTGTTCAACAAAAAATCGCTCAGTTCAATCGCTAAGGGTACTGCGATTCTGTCCCCAACTTTTGACGCTAAAGAGGAGTCTCCTGCCGTGTTACTAACTGAAGAAGAGTTCCAAAAGCTTGAGGAACCTTTCAAGTTTACATTAATCGGGAAGTTCTCCCATGGCAAGCCGAGTTACGAAGAAATTTATGCTTTTATCGCTTCACTAAAGCTACGGCAAGTTGTTAAAATAGCCATATACGACGGGAAGCACGTCATTTTTCAACTCAAGGAAGAAGACGACTTCCTGAGGTTATGGATTAGAGGGCAGTGGAGCGTGGCTGGATATCCCATGCGCATTCTCAAATGGTCGCCCGATTTCTCACCATCCGTGGAGCCTGCAAATGCCCTGGTTTGGTTCACACTGCCTAAGTTCCATTACATCTATTTAGCAAACATTTTCTTTATTCTATAGCATTATGCGTGGGTAAACCGTGGCTGATTGATGAGGCCACGGCTTATATGACAAGACCAAGTGCAGCTAGAATTCTCATCGAGGTTAACTGCCAAAAGTCTCCTCCAAAAAAAATATGGGTTGGCAATGATTTAAAGCAGGGCTTCTGGCAGTATATAGTTCCAGAAAACATGCCAATGTATTGTTTAAATTGCTTTAAAATGGGTCATGCAGAGGAGGCTTGCATGCTAACAAGCATGAGGAAAATCCAGGTGAAGGAATGGGTAAAAAAAGATTACAGGAAGGGCGAGGTAGAGGAGAGCCGTGAGGAAGAAAAAAGCCAGAACAGGAGGAGAAAGAGGGAGAACGGGCAAATGAGAAATCTGTCGAGGGGAGAGAAAAAGAAAAAATAAAGAATAAGGATAGAGATGAGTTGAGGAATAGGAAGAGCTAGGAAGAGAGGAGAGAAGGATAGAGCTGAGAGATAATAGCAACAATATGGAGGAGATCAGAAAATGGCTAGATAAAATACCAAGGGAGGTGGAAGAAGTAGAAAGGCTAGGGAGGAAAAAAACAATACATAAAAGGAAGAAAGAACAGTTACTAAAACATATAGACCAGCATGATTGGGATGAGGATGACTTGTTTTCTGAAGAGGAAATAGATGCTAAAAGTGGCCACTGTCCAGCAGCACCGATGAAGAATACAATTTAGTCCTGAAAGTCCAAAGGATGATTTATGGCTTAAAAAGCAGAAAATCAGCCATGCACCAAAAGACAGGAAAAAAGCATTAGAAGAGATCATGAAATTAAATAAGAGTTGGAAAAGATTAACAAAATAATGAAGATAGAGCAAGCCCCACCGAGTACTAGTAAGGCTACAAGAAACACGAAAAAATATACTAACTCAAATATGAATCGAAATGTACTACTAGAGCGCAAGCCGAGTACACTTTATTATGAACAGTTTATATTGGAATATAAGAGGAGTAGCGAACGCTCCTACATTAAACAGAATTAGAAATTTAATTAAAATATATAAATTAAAAATATTAATTTTAGCTGAACCAATGGTAACTAAAGATCAGATAGAGAATTACAGGATGAGGATAGGCATGCAAAAGGCCTTCTCGAATCACAATAGTAAATTATGGATTATGTGGAATAGCCCCATAGACATTGAAATTTTATTAGAAAATGACCAAATAATAAACTTTAAAATGGCTAAACAACCAGAGATTATTTTTTCAGCGGTTTATGCTAGTAATGTAAAAGAAAAAAGGAAAACGCTCTGGCAGGAAATGGGAAAAATAGCACTCACGAAATCCCCATGGATTATAGGAGGAGATTTCAACACAATTAGAAGCCCATCGGAAAAGAAGGGAGGCAGGACACCAAATCCGGAGCAATGACTCAATTCAATGAGGCTATTGCAAATGCAAGTTTAATGGAGGTTGAATACCTAGGTACAAATTACACTTGTGTAATAACTGGAAGAATAAGAAAATGATCTGGTCTAGACTTGATCGAGTGTTACTTAATACAAAATGGTTAGATGTTATGGGGGAAGTTAAAGTACAACATTTAAGCAGAACTTGCTCAGATCACAGCCCGCTCTGGTAAGTCTTCGAAAAAAGAAGGTAAGCCAGAAGGCCTTCATATACCAAAATATGTGGGGCTCACACAAGGATTTTGAGTCTATAGTTAAAAATACATGGGAAAAACTGTTTCCGGGTAACCCCATGCAGAGATTGGGTCAAAAACTGAGAGCATTACGATCTGCTCTTAATAAATGGAATAAAGAAGTGTTTGGCAATGTGGCTATGAAAATTCAAGAGAAGCAGAGAGCCATAACAACAGAGAAAGAATATGAAAATATACAAAATAAAAAAACCAGAACAGAAGTTAATAAAGCTAAAGTTGAATTAAAACTAAGAATACACATGGAAGAAATTTACTGGAAACAGAGAGCGAAAGTTAAATGGTTGAAGGATGGAGATAAAAATACGAAATTTTTCTATACAATGGTAAAAATTAAGTCGCAAAGATTAGGAATAAAAGGTCTTAAAAAAGCTAACGGAGAGTGGGTTGAAAAGGAGGAAGATATTAAAATTGAATTAGAAGAATAT
>JAREIK010005726.1:0-49525 GCA_029783825.1 Sapria himalayana | reverse complement strand
AAAATGATATTGAAATTTGATATTGGAGTTACTTATTTAAAATTTAGGGGTTTTTACTTTTATTTTCTTTCTTGATGGAGCACCCAACTCATGCGGGTCACCCAAATGAACTTGCCTCCTATATAAGGGATTTTTATGAGTTAATATGTATATAGAGTTAATGAAATTTGAGTTATGTTATTTAGTTTGTGTTCAAGTTAATTTTATAATTTCTGCATCTCATTTTATAAAAGTGTCAATGTCAAAATATGGCTTGTAAGTGGAACCTCTGACAGTCCAATAAGACACACTAGATTAAATTTCATCTATACCAGTAGGCTTTGAAAAATTATCATCAATACCTTGAGGAGGAGTAGATCCACTTGTGGTCTTCCCATTAGCACTTTATATAAAATTCTCTACAAATATTATTTTGGTAAATTGAAAGGAAATCTAAGCTAGATCTCTAATAGCTATATCTGATAAGTCTCAAATACGAGACTTAGCTTACTTGGATCAAGTCACTTAACATTGCACCAAGACTTTAAAAATATCACACATCTTAGTATTATTCTAATATATACGTTCAACACAAAGATTTCCTAAGTTATCCACTAATAAACTAACAAAAATACTGACCAACCTACCGACCAAAAAAATAGGACGGTAATTACCGACCTAATCACGATCATTTAGAGACCAAAAAGGGGTTTCAAAAAAAAAACCATTTCCAACCATATTTTTGACCAAAGACAGACCATATTTATGACCAAATATTTTTGGTCAGAAATTAGTCTGTAAATTAGTAGGGAATTAGCGAATAAAAAATATCGATAAATTACTGACCATCTAATGATCAAAAATATATTACAATGAAAAATGGTCAGTAAAGTGACTTTCCCAATATTTATAACTATTAATTATCGACCTAAACAACCGGCCTAAAAAATAGGTCAGTAATTACTGACCAAATCATAACTATTTGGAGACCAAAAAGGGGTTCAAAATATAAATATTTCAACTATATTTCCTACCAAAGATTGACCATATTTAATGACCATATTTACCGACCAAATATATTTGGTCGGAAATTGATCTCTAAATTAGTTGGGAATTAGCGAATAAAAATTACTGATAAATTACCGATAATTTAAAGACAAAAAATATATTACCATGAAAAATGGTCGGTAAAGTAGCTTTCCAAAATATTTATAACTTCTTAATTACGATCAAACTATCGACCAAAATTTTGGTCGGTAGTTTCTAGGTTAAATTTTTGATTTAAAAATTATTTGCTAAGTCATTAACAATTAGCGAACTTCCCACTTTCATTTTTTGAAGCAGAAGTGATATGCGACTATAAGGAAGAAATTGAGAAATTCTATCATTTCTTCTGAATCCATGTAAGTTTTTCATTGTTCTTCTCCTTCATAATGCTATATACATATCTCCATCTCTCTGACTTTTATTAGCACTATCGAATTTTCATTTTTCAGAATAATCGAGTATTAGCTTTTTTTAAATTCTCCCCCCCGATTTTCTTTCTTTTGCTCCTATTTTTATTTAACCTATATGATTTTGACCTCTACTCCATAAATGAAACTATAAATTGTCAGTGTAATCTTTATTCTTCTACTGTTTAAATTTTTAGGGTTTTATAATTTCAAATACAGTATGTTTGCATTTTGTCTATCATTTTTGTAGTCGAAGAAATATATAATGCATGTATTTTCTGCTCCTGTAAGTTAAGAAAAAATTAAACTTAATGTTAATGGGTTATATTTTGTTATCTCTGAAAAAATTATAAACATGTAACAATATATATAAAGTTTATTAAAATTATATAGTCCTATGACATTATATATAAATATCTATACTTTAATTTATATAAATGTATTACATTATGTATAAACACATTATATGTTTATATTACATATAATGTTAAATATAATATTTATACATATGTTATAATGTTTTTAAATATCTATACAACATTTACACAAAACTATCCATTTATAATTTTCTTTATATAACAATTATGGAACATTAATGATATACAAATTGCTAAATTTTTATATTACATATTAATTTGTTATATAAATATAGAATATTTATTGATGTTTATTATAAATGTGATACAAATACTATATATTATTTATAAGTGTTACATATATATATAATTATATTTAAGTAACTTTATAATTATATTTAATCACAAATATTATATATAAACACGTGTTTAATTATATAATCATATGACATTATATATAAAAGTATTTATAATTATATTATAATTAAGTAAACTATTTTTATTATTATATTTATAACTATGCATACTAATTTTTAACTATATAATAAAGTATAACTATATGTATACTTTTATATAACTATATTCTAAAAAAAAACTATAATTATATGTATACTTAATAAATAACTATATATAATAGTATTTTACTAAATGTATAACTATATAAATGTTATATATAATTATATCTTTAATTACATATATATTAATAACTATATCTGTATAAATATATATAAATACTTTGTATAACTATGTAACACTCGATATAATTAAAATAATAATATTTGTTTATAATGTTGTATATATTTATGCGTAACTACTTATACCAACTTGTATGAATATATCTATATATAACTATTGTTAAATTATATATAACTATTTATAATTATATATATTATATTGTATAATAATATATAACTATAAATAATTGTATCTTACTATATGTATACATATAAAAGTTTGATGCATAATTATATTTAAATATTAAATTTATATCTTATATTTAATATATATTTGTATATATTAGCATATAAAAAAGTAATTTACTATAACTATACCTATACATAACTATATGTATAATATATAAAATTAAATGAAACATATTTATACCTATATGTATAAATATAAGTATAACTAAAGGTGTAAACAATATGTATAACCACATGTAACTATATTTATAATTATTGTATAACAATATACAACATCATGTTTAACTAAATGTGTACAACTATTATTTATATTTGTATAACTATACAAAACTCTATATAATTAAATATAACTATATTATAACAATGTATACATAACTGTATACATTTATGTAAATTTACATATTTGTTTATAATTTTGTATACATTTATGTATAACTACTTATCACTATGTGTATTAATATATCTATATATAACTTTTTTTATTAATTTATATAAACTATTTATACTATATATATTAATGTATACTATAAAAACTTTATACATAATAATATTATATGTATATATGTATATCTATATATATTTACTATAAAAGCTTTATACATATATATATATGTATAATTATATGTTACATATATGTATACATAAATAATTGATCTTACTATATGTTACTAACTATAAAAGCTTTATACACTAATAATATTTAAATATATACTTTACAACTTATATTTAATATATATTTGTATATATTATATATAAAAACGTATTCTACTATATATAAACCTATCCATTAACTATATGTATAAATATATAAAATTAAATGAACAAATATATAAACCTACATGTATAAATATACGTTTAAATATATGTGTAGCTATATGTATAATCACATGTAACTATATTTATAATTACATGTATAACAGCATACAACATTATGTTACTTATAATGTATAACTATATATAAATATTTGTATAACTATTTAAAAGTCTATATAATTATATAAACTATAATTGTACTTATTTATAACATATATGTATACATATATGTAAATATCTATATAATTTTTTTATAACTTTGTATACATCTATGTATCATTTACTTATAATACTTTTGTGTGTGTGTGTGTGTGTAGTGTGTGTAAACTATATTGTATTTAAACTATATATAAGATTTATAACTATATATACTATATGTATATAACATATAACTATACATATATGTCACACTATAATGGACCATTCTAGCACAACACGGTCATTTTTTAAGCCTCTATGTTTGGCAGTACTCATAAATAACTGTTTAAGTAGTTGATGAATTATAGGAGTTGCTTTTACATATTCTATTGCCCGCTTGTTATTTATTTTTGTTTGAATTATTTTCATCTTACTGACATTTATTTTTCCTAAGTGTTAGGTGTAATGAGGTATGGTTGATTCTGAAACCTCCTCCACCTTTTGATGATACCAACCCATACAACGTGTTAAAGCTTCGAGAGAAATCCTGATAGCTCTAATACAAGACAAGTATAGGGTGTTCTAGTAGTCTTTTATGATGTAATTAACAGTTATACAATCAAATTTCATAATCTTCTAAGCTACTTCTCATTATGTGTTAAGATGCAACGGATGGGAAAATATTTGTAATTGATTGAAAAACTTTGTTAGGTATTCAGATTATGCATAGTGTGTTAATAGTAATAAGTTATAAAAAAAGATTTTTTTATTATAATTTGCATCTTTTAGAAGAGAAAAGGTCATATATGTATGTATGTATCCATGTATGTTTGTATGTATGTATGTATTGAACTTTCATCCTATAAATTTAAAAGCAAATTTCTTGTACCTTGTGTTTCCAGGTACACCGTAATTTTCAACAAACAAAGAAGAAGTTTGTAGCCCTAGTTAATCTGTTTGATCCCTTTTTTTATGCTTTTACTGAGTTCCTAGCTATTTATTGTTAATGCTCATTATTGATTAGGACAAAACCTATTGAAGTGAAAATAACTTTTGGACGGGTGGAGGTGGAGCTGATGTATAGTAGGTTGCATATCACGGGTAACAAAACTTTATAGGAACCAAAATAAATTTTCAATGAACAAAAAATTAATTAGAGACAATCGTGTTTGTTTACTAAATTGATTTTTTTTGTGACTAGTTATGGAAGACAATCGTGAATGGATGTACAATGGTCAAATAATAAATAGAATATTCTCTAATGAATGGGGGGATAAAGCTAATAAATTTGTTGAGCTTGCTCTTAGACATCCTGAGTGTATGAATGGTGGTACATATATAAGGTGTCCTTGCACTTTAGTTAAATATCAGATAAGTCCAACAAGGTGTCCAACAAAGGTGTATGAATTTTTTGAGTTTGCTTTTAGAATGTTGAGGACTGTGAAGATGCATTTGTATAGAAATGGTTTTGTTGGGAATACTATGTTTGGATATACCATGATAAGAAGCAAGTCCAACAAATGTGTAAAAGTTTAGTACAGGTGTTAGTAAGTGAAACTAATTAGATAGTCTCGGATAATATGAATCCCTTTACAAAATATAGAATGGTTTGTGATGTTGTGGGTCCTAAATTCAACCTGAATGAGGAACCCAATGCCAATGCAAAAATTTGTATGACATGATTCTAGCTGGAGACAACCCTATTATGAGAGAGATTCTAAGCATACTCAACTATCTCTAGTCATGAGGATGTTAGAAATAAAGTGCAGACACAGGTGTCCGCATGCATGGTTTGATGATTTGTCTAATTTTATTCAACAATTGTTTCTAGGAGATAATCTGATGCCATTGGATTTCTAACACATGAAGAAGTTAGTTAGAGGCTTGGGATTACCCGTACATTCATTCATTATTATTTGAACAACTATATGATAAACGAGGGTGATGACAGTGACCTTAAGAGTTATAAAATATGTGGTCATCCTTAGTACAAGCAAAAGGTTAGGAGTTCTGGAAATAGATTGTATATACGGAAGTTGAAGGTGTCATATAAGAAGATGCATGTTTTTCCAATAACACCTAGGTTACAGAGATTGTATGCATCAATCACAACATCTAAAGAAATAAGGTGGCATTCAGAGCATCATATGAAGGATGGTAAGATGTGTTACCCTTCTGATGCCCCTACTTGGAAATATTTTGATGGGTGTTTTTTTGATTTTTCTTCTGATATTTGAAATGTTAGGCTAGGTTTGGCTGATGATTTTCAGCCGCTTGGTCAATCTAGACAGTAATATTCATTATAGCCTGTGGTGGTAATGCTGTATAACTTGCCTCTAGACTTATGTTTGAAAGAAGAATTTATGTTTTTTACTATGTTAGTGTCAGGGCCAACAAATCCTAAGGGAAAGATAGATGTTTTCTTGCAGCCATTGATAATGGAGTCGAAAAGTCTTTGGGGTGTTGGGGTTCAAACTTATGATATTTCCAAATTAAAAATTTTTAGATGTGCACTGCCCTCTATAGGACCATAAATGACTTTTTAGCATATTCTATGATGTCTGGGTGGTGTACAACTAGTATGTTAGCATGTCAGCATTCTATGGAAGATTCTGATGCTTATATATTAATTAAGTGTGGAAAATAGTCATGGTTATACAACCATCAGAAGTTTTTGCCCATTAATCATCGATTTCAACATACACCAAATACTTTATTAAGAATAAAAAGGTTACTAAACAATTCACGAGGGTTAGATCTAGAGATGTAGGATTTGAATAACATAGGGTTGAGGAAAGTGATAGATATTGATGCTGAGGTTGTGAATGCAACTATATCTAAGATTTGTTGATGGAATAAGAGAAGTATTTTTTGGGAGTTGCCCTATTTGCGTGAACTTGCTCAGACACAATCTTGATGTTATGCATATCGAGAAGAATGTGTTTGATAATATTTTCAATACAATATTTAACAATTCAGGGAAAACTAAGGACACGTACAAGTCAAGAGATGATTTGAATAAATATTGTCATCGTGCTCAATTTGTAAAAAATCTTGTCACTAGTAAATACCCCTGATGTGCCATTTGTTGTGAATAAATCATAGAAGAAAGATGTGTTGGAGTGGGTAGATGTGAACAAACTCAAGATGTTTGGCATGAAGAATCATGATTGTCATGTATTCATGCAAAGGTTGTTACCAAATTGCTCTTCGAGAATTCCTGCCTAATAGAATATGGGAGCCGATAACTGAGATTTATTTATTCTTCAAGCAATTAACTTCTTCTTCTTTAACTGATGAGGAATTCATGAATCTGGATGAATAAATTTTTATTATCTTATGAAATCTTGAGAAAATCTTCCCTCTAAGTTTTTTGACTCAATGGAACATCTTCCAGTGCACTTGGCTTATGAAGCTAGGATTACTGGTCCTATCCATTATCATTAGATGTATCCTCCAAAAAGGTAATATTAATTCACTCAACCAATTCTTTTCCCACATACACACACACACACAAATGACTTGTAATATTCAATAATCTTTTTATAGATACTTGAGGAAAATAAAACATACAAAATGAATAGGGCTCAGGTTGATGATTTTAAATCAATAGGTTAAATTATGGATGAGGCTGCCAAATTAGCATCATTATATTTCAAAGAAGGAGATCCAATTCTTCCACTTAAGGAAAAGCAGAATGAGGCCTATCTTATTGACATTATGGATAATGATATGTTTGAAAATTTCAAGCGTTGGGTAAAGTAATTAGTGCTTAAGTAAAATGGTATCTACCATACAATGATATACTACAGCACTTTTATATGTCCCTAATGAATTGTCCAGATGTTCAATTATTCATAAAGTAAGTATTACCTAAAGGTCAATGAGATCTATTTACCATTTAATTTATTATTTCCTATCAAAGTATCATTTATTTCTAAATTCTTTTTTTGTTAATTTGTTACAGATAAACATAAATAGTTTCAAAACATGAATGAAGAAGCTATCAATGTTGTGACGAAGAAGAATATCCATCAAAGTTTGAAAAATAGTATGTTTACTTAAAATGAAAATCACAAAATAATTATTGTTTTCTAATAAAAATTTATATTTGTGATCTCAACGATCAACTGATTTTTGATTGCAGGTTCATAATCATGAAAATAAAATTTTCAATCATTATCATTGAAGTATAGCACAAGGTCCTCTAAGAGAGGTTAGAACTATAATGGATTACCATGTGAATGGTTTTAAATTTCACACTAATTGTATAGTTAGTTATCAGGCAATAGACAATATGGGGGTATGCATTAAAGGATCCGTATACAATGAAATTGAATATGACTATTACGGGACTCTGGTCAAAGTGATAAAGTTAGAATTTGAAGCCCTCCCTGGTTAAATTAACTGTATTATTTAAATGTGAATGATTCGATCCAACACCACATGTTAGTAGGTGTTGTTCATCCTCGATATTAAACTTGTTGATGTGCACAATAAAAATTGATTCAATATGTATGAACCTTTTGTATTAGTAGTACAAGCATCACAGGTTATTATTTTGAATTTCCGGGTTGGACCCATCCTAGAAAGGATTGGAAAGATGTGTGCAAGATAAAAGCAAGGGTTCAAATTGACATACCCGCATCACCAAGAACTAATATCATAGAACTAGGCTTTTCAATATGATTACAATGATGTTATAATCAAGCTGTGGTTGGGGGATGAAGATGTCCTTTTAGTCACATCTTCTGAGATGGATATAAGTGGGAATTTAGATGTTGATGAATATTTAATTGATAATGAGGAAGAGAAATGAGTGATGTAGAGAAGTTTGAAAATGATGTCACTACATTTGAAGAGGGAGATGAATTAATTTGGATGATTCTGATGAGAATGACTAGACAGTGAGTTTTATGTTATTTTAATCATTAATCATTTTTGTTTATGTTAATTGCCTTAATGTATTTTACTTGAAGCTTACTAATAAATAATGCAGTTGTTTATTATTTTGAATAGATATGGCACGTAGACGAGATAGAGGCAACACGTTGCAAGGTTATACCAGTTCTGGTATATGTAGCAAGGCATTAGGTATGCCCAAACCTAGTAGAAGGTCATGGGTGGATAAGATGGCCACAGTAGATAGAAAAGGTTGTGAATAGTACCGCAGTAGTAACATCAGCAGACTGATCCACATAATGGTCCTGAGATTTTGAAGAATGATCAAGAGATGTGGGAGGGAGATGATGGAGATGTTGGAAGAGGTTTGATAAACATAGCGGCAATCTTCGCTCATAGCGGGCTGGGAAGGGTAGTGGCATGTCAACACACACTTGTGGATATCGCTCTATGAATGAGCATGAATGAGCATTGATATTATTTTTTATTTATACTTTTTATATTTATTACTTTATGAATTATGTTCAATTATGCCTAATTTTATTTATCATAAAAAATTTTTTTCAATAGAATTAACGTATGTATTGTGCGTAATCAAAGACATGCAAGGTGCTTAAGAAGACCAGTGCTCCTCACTTATTCAAATACACGCACACGAAGGCTCATGATGGTCAGACTTTGTTGATCAGAGATCTCATACAATAAATGTAAGTTTCATTAAAAAATATCTTTTCTCTTTTTTTGAATATAAATTTAAATACATATCGTAAATGTTATTAAGCGAGATATGAGGAAATATTAGCTGCTACAACTCAAGTGTATTTTAGTCTACTTCAGGTCATGTGATGGTGCAACATGTAGTTCTCATTCATCAACTCCACCTATTGATACGAATCAGATTTGGTATGCGGCTGTTGATATCAAGGAGAAGATGTTTGTCTATGGCATCGGTTCATCGACATCATCATTCTACTCGCATTGGCGACCAGATAATTAAGCTGCATTTTCAGGACCAGATTCGAATTTGTTCTTGATGATGGAGAAATTTCAAAACGTGATGCGAAATGTTATATAGTATTAGTACGCCGATACCGAGCGACGCATGATTGACGATAAGAATGATAGGGATGACTTGCATCTGCATTTTGACTGGCTTACAAAGAAGTTTCAGGATGGAGGACTGCAATTCAACCCTAATGATCTACCTTGTATTATTTAGTGTTATGGTCTTGCTACAACATCTACTCCATCACCTACAGCAGCACCTACAGCAACCGCATCAGGACTAGCAGTAGTAGACAGCTCAACCCTAGTACCCGACATCTCACCATGCAGACCAAATATGTCTCAGCATAACGATGATGAAACTAGGTCGGTAAATCATTAGTAATAGGTTTATCGACCAAAAAACAGCTAATTACGGACCAAATAATTGGTCGATAATTTAGTAAATTTTAGTAGAGATCACCCATCTTAGTATAATTCTCGCTTAGATACTTTTAACTTTAAAAATCTTATAAAATCCAATATATTCGAATTTATATAATCATACATTTAAGTCATAAAGAATAAATACACATAAAAAAAATATAGCTTTCAATATACACACATAATTCTCACTACAAATATGATTTGTAATCCTCTATATAAGTTATCATAATCATTTTCTATATAAAAATAAGAAAATGATTATGATAACTTACATACTTAAAAGCACTCATATAAAACTTTAAATAATTATAAAAAATTCATCTATTATATAATAATTGAGATATATTGTTAGTTTCTTAAATATTGGATCATTTAAATCTCATAATGATTATAGTTTGCATATGTGTTTCAAAAGTTAAATATAAAATTAGATCATTTAAATCTCAACAGATATCTTGAAGCATTGGGTGATTTCAGAATTTCCAAGACATACATAAAAGAATCTCCCACATCCTTTTTAAACTTATAAATTTCTGCAAATCCCAAAAATCTGTAGCATGTCCCCACAACCAAAATTTTTATAATTTTTTGTGTTTTTCAGATATATGTTAGCACCTTTTGTATATTCATGGTATGTTTCTTTTATTTTCAGATATTCTTATGAAGTTCCATATGAAACACACCCATGGAATCCACATATAAACCATTTATATTCTGAATTTCAATATTGAGGTTTTGAGCATCTCCAGAACCATGGGTCCCTCAATGTTAGTATGGAGCCACAAATGAATCATTTTTTCATATGTTAGTCTATTAGTGAAGAAAATCATCATGAATGGTTCTCTCTAACATCCAGCATCCATTGCCAACAATTTTTTAGAAATGAAATTATGCACCAAAAACTCATTGATTTAAGAAGCATATTAGCTCCTTGATAATCTCCTTTCAAAATTTATACGGCGATGTCCAATTGAAGAAAGTAATGTATCATCAAAAAATGAAAGAAATAGATGAGTTGATGATAAATAAAAATCCTTGGAACACATTGAAATGTAAATACATTGTTCGCCAAATAGCAACAGCATTTCATGTTCTTAGTTAAGTCTCTTAGAGTCCACAAGTCACCCATTATTGGTCCCCCACCACCTATCAAAGTAACAAACAGTAACAAAGTAACAAAGAATATGAATATAATACTTACCCAAAATAAATTTTACAATATTTCACTCTCTCATATCGCTGCTTCAACTGAGTTTTACCCTCAATAAAACATTGAGAGTAAATCTCATCGTAGTGATCTAAATATGTCTAGAAGAACATAGTATCAAAAATAATAATGAAAATATAAAGTTTACCAAAGATATTGATTCCTTAACATCAGCTTGTTGAGGTATGTAAGTTCCATTCAAATATACTCAACCCATAGATCTAGATTTGAGCAGATTCTTAAACCATTGTGCATAAGAACCCTAGCAGTTGTAGCATTTAAGTTATAATTAAATTCACAAGTTGCAGCATAAATCCTAACTTCAAGAACCTTTGGATGAAATCGAACTGCTTGAGCTAGTACCTACATGAATTAAAATAAATGGATTAACCTAAAGAGGTCTAGAGCTTGATCATAAAAGTAACCTAATATAGCTATATCCAATGATAATAATGTGTCTATTCTCAGAAATGTCAATATTTTATAGATTGATGCAACAGTAAGATATGCTTGCATGCTCTACAACATGATTAATTCAAGTGAAATGGATCGAAGAATGATACAAGAGATAGGGATGCTGATAAAAACATGAACATGTGTGAGACTAAAATAATCAATAACATAATATGATATGGAATTACAAATTTTTTGCATTAAAAACCCTAAAATTGATAAAAAAAAGAAGAACAATACCTTCTTCATCATCAATATTTTACATGAGACCTTATTTTTGGTGTTCCTATAAGTAGGTGTTAATGCTTACCAAAGCAAAGAAGGTTTAACGAGATGAAGTTATATAGATTATGAAGAGGGTTCCATTTGGATGAAAAAGAACATGTGTGATTAATCATGGATTCATGGTATAAATAAAGTACCTGATATACATACGCATGAGTGGAGAAGTGAAAGTTGGAGATGACATGGAAAAGCTATAGATTCCTGCAGCCAAGGATGGGATGCTGGTGTTCTGGTTCAGGTCTTGACTATTCTACACTGTATGTTGTGTTTTTCTGAATCACATCAAATTTCTGAAATGGCATTGAGTTTTTGAAATCACAACAGCAGTAACTCTTCATATTTGGGTTTGTAAAAAAAATTAAATTTAGCTACAAATTACCAAGGGAAATCCATCTCTAAAGTTGTTAAATTTCATATTATTTTATTTTAAAAAAACATATTATTTCATATAACCTTAATTAAATTGTATAAATATTAACCCTACAAATTTATTATATTTCATATTTTAATAATTTATGGACAAATCTATAATATTATTTAATAAATAAAAAATAGTATGAAATTATAAAAAAGTATTTCATAAATAAACACACCACACACCACACACACACACCCACACACACACACAACACACACATATATATATATATATATGGTTATACATTTTTAAGAATTAATATATTTTTATGAATATAATATGAAATAAATTTTAGACATAAAAATTCATATTATTTGATATAATTTATAATTTATAAAATACCTATAATAACATAAAGTGAAAAGATTATAAAAAAAGATATATTATTATTTTAGTAAGAATGAAATATAAAAAGCTAATATTAAATATTTTATTCAAAGGTTTAACTCTTATAAATTTCAGTAGTGCAAAAATAAAACTTGAATTCAAATCAATGTAGGGTCAGATTGGTAGTGCTCTTAAAATTGTTTATAGGACTAATAATAATTTTATGTATTTTTAGGACAAAAAAATATCATTAGTAATATTTTTTAAAAACTCTTTTGAAACCATAAAATTCATTTGAAGTATTCTTTAATAGCACCTCGAGAAATTTTTTTATTAATCATCAAAAGTTTTTGGATATAATATAGGTGTCAAATGGGCCAGGTGGCCAGGGCATGGCCCAAAGTCTGACGCAATTCAGTCATGCCTTGCCCAACATGACACATAGCAAGTTCATGCTCGGGCCCATGCTGGGTTGACCCTCTGCATGAATCATGTCGTGCCATGCCTAGGGATTTTGACCCATGTGTCATGCCAAGCAGGCATGGGTGCCTGGAACTTGGGCATGGCAGGGGGGACGATGTGGTGACGCACAATGGGCAATGACTCGACATGCCCAATGGGCGATGGTGATGTGGCGACATGCCCCTTTAAATCTTAATTTAAAAAAAAAAAGGATCCGCCCTGAGTCAAATCGACCCATCCAACCTGACCAACCTGGTCTAACCATTCGAACTTGGGTAGATTCCAAGCCATAGGTAGTGTCAGGTCCGAACCACCATGTCAGGCGTGTCATGACAGGAACATCAAGCCAGCCCAGAGTGGCCATAAAAAAATGGGAAGGGCCAGCCCTACCCTTTTGACACCTTAAGATGTAATTAAAACATCTATTCATTTATAGTTAAAATATCAATTATTTTATTTAAAAAATTTGAAAAATATGATTTTTTTAAAAAATTCAAATAATTCAAATTTTTTGAAAATATATTTTTATTATGATTTATATAATCATAAAAGTAATTCTTTTAAATTTTATTAATATAATATTTATTTGTTTATTAATTAAGTCACATTTTTGTAAAATTTTTAATCATACAAATAATTATTTTAGGTTTTTATTAATACAAATATTTATGTATGTTCATTATTACTACAAATATTTAAAAATATTTATAATTATAGAATTAATTATTTAATGTATATATTAATAAGTATATTTATATATTATAAATAATAATTTAAATAATGTTTTTGTATAATTAGGGTTTTGGGATATCTCGAACCGGGCTGAACCAAGTGGATTTGGGCCAGGGCCCATGCCGGCCTGATCTCACAGAACCATGTCAGGCCAGCCACGACATGGTATACTCGCTGCTTCTTATGGTCTGTAAATAGATAGAATCATAGTCAATGGTTAAAGATCCATAGAACCCTCACTTGTTGAGAAGTAGTTATCACACATTCCTAATATAATAGATATAAATATAGATATAAAATATCCATAGAACTACATATAACTACATCTACAACATCTATATATAAATAGTATACATATAACTATATCCATAGAACCCTCAACTTCGAAATTTTTATATAAGTGTATTTCACTATTTCTATAACTATAAAAATAGTATACATAAACATATCTATATATATATATAACAACATATATATATATATATAGGTATATAACTAATATAAAGGTATTTAACAATATATATATCAACATAATACTAATATTATAATGTATTTATCTACATCAAAACATATACATAGTCATATGTCTAAATATATATAATTACATGAAAAACTACATATAACTACATCTACAACATGTATAACTACATGCTTCAGAAACTTAATATCCATTCATATCATTCATCTCATTCATACCTATTTTTTTTGGATATTGTATAAATCTTTATCATTTTCCCATATATTTTAGGAACTTAAATATAATTTTTTCAACCTTAAATGTAATTTTATTATTTTTATATGTTTGTATAATCATATGATTTAATATGTTTAAAATTTGTATTTTTGTTTCACATAATATCATTTAATTAAAATTGATTTCTAATAAAATGTTCATTTGTTAAAATTTAAGTTGTAAATTTAAAACAAATAACAATATGTTTGTGTAATAAATATTATAATAAAAATTCTAAAATATATATGTGATGTAGTTTCAATTTACAAGATAAAACTTAAAATTAAAATTTATTTACTAATAAAATTTGCACCTCATAATATGCAATATGTAATATTTATTATAAAATTAACAATATTTGAAATGTAGTTATTAATTACAAAAAAGCATTGTAATGTATTAAATTCAAAATAAAATTTAAAATAAACATAAATAATTATTTTAAAAAATTCATATATTTATATGGTCATTTAATATTTTGAATAAAATAAAAAAGTAATTAATTGTAGAAAAATATACTCATGAATTAATATGGTAACTGTTTTGTTTTAACATAATTAAAGAAATAATTGATTTTTACAAACAGTAAAGGCATGTATTTATATGCACTACATTATATTCGTTTGAATTTAAAGTTTCTAAAAATTTATTAAACACAATAAATAATAGTTAGAAATTTATCATAGACCATTAATTTCTAATAAAAAAAATTATATAGAAATACAAAAACAAAATTATTTATTATGAACTATATTTTCATTTTTAACATAATTGTAAAAACAGAATAATTTACAAATATGCCAACTTCATTTATTTATATCAGTATAATGATAGTTATTTAATATAAATATTAAAAAACAACTATTTAAATAAAATAGAAGCTCATATATAATTCATAAATTCATTTTACGCATTAATATCCTCACACACACACACACACACACACACACAAATATTTGTTTTAAAATATAAAGAATTTACAATATTTTATAATTGTGTTCAACATATAATATTTTAATTTTAATTAAATTTCAAAATCAAAAAATTTTAAATACATTTACACACACACACACACACACACACACACACACTATATATATATATAGTTTCATGTGTAACTTTAAAAACATTATGTATATAGGTATATGTGTGTGTTTGTGTGGGTGTATAGTATATGCATGCATACAAGTATATACCACTACTTTGAAAATGTAGATACATGTGTAAATATATAACAAAATAAAAAATGTGTATGCTGATATATAATGTATTGTAATGTATAAGGATGATAAATGTGTGTGTGTCTAGGGTAGTGTATCTTGCACATATTATTTATCATATATATGTAAATATCAACATTAATTTTGAGAAGAGAAATAAACATGAACACATAAATTTAACATGTTCCACAAATTAATGAGAGCAGGAACAAAAGTGACATTATTGCAAGATACTACTAATCTTCCATCTATAACACTTTACCTCAAAATATGATTAGAGTACTACTTGCAATGATAATGTTCATTCAATACTACATACCATGAAGTTATATTTTTATTCAATATTATAATTTGTTCAAATAAAAAAATTTATCTAATATCTTTTCAACAACTCTTCTATTTTATTTTTCTAGTCTTGATAAGCTATGTTCAATGTTGATTAATGTACTTTCTATCTAGTATATCTAGTTCAAACTACTATAATAGTAAAATCCATCAAATAATCTAGGGCTGCCATCTTTCTTTTCTATGAGATATCTGATTATAGAATTTAGTATATACTATGACTTTGGTTCCTAATAATATGATATTAATTTTCCAAAAAAAAAGATTGTTGATACAAGTTCTTTCTCTATAGTGGTGTAATTCAATTGTGCATTTATGAGTGTGTTGTTATCATAGTATATGATAAACTATTTCATAAATATTTCTATAACTATATAAACATTTCATAATTTATATTAATTACATTTATAACTATGTAAACTATTTTTATATCTTTATTAATAACTATATATAACTATTTATTAAAAAATATAATATTTGATAACTAATGAGTAATTCTATATAACTTTGTAACAAATATATCATATGTATAATAATAATAACTATATATATTGTTTTTACTATATGTATAACTATAAAAATGTTATATTACGTATATCTTTTACTACATACATATTTATAACTATATGTGTATAACTATATAAATATTGTATGACTATGTAATACTCTATATAATTAAATATATTATATTGTATATATGTATACCTATATGTATTCATATAATTAACTTTATATATTTATTTATAACTTTGTATATTTATGTATAAATACTTATAACTACTTGTATAAATATATCTATATATAATTATATTTTAACTATATATAACTCTATTTTTATTATATATACTATAGGTATAAGAACATATAGGGGTTGACCTCCCTCTCTAGGGACCATCTCTTAAGGTCGATTGATTCTGTTTCTTTTTCTCATTAGATCTCTTTACTACCATAAGAAAAAGGAATTTAGATTTAGTGGAAGAAATGGGGTTTACATTCACAAAGTTGTTTAGCAGGCTATTTTCCAATAAGGAGATGAGGATTTGGTGCTATGTCTTGATGCTGGTGTAAGACCATTCTATATAAGTTGAAGCTTGATGAAATTGTCACCACAATTCCTAATATTTTCTTCAATGTAGAGACTATTGAATACAAAAATAGCAATTTCACTTTGTGGGATTTGGGGGGTCAAGACAAGATTCGCCCTTTCTGAAGGTATTACATCCAAAATACCCAAGGTCTTATTTTTGTGGTAGACAGCAATGATAGAGATCAAGTTGTTGAGCCTGAGATGAGATGCATAGGATGCTAAATGAGTAAAGCTTGAGATAGTTTTGTTGGTGCTTGCCAATAAGCAAGATCTTCCCAATGTGATGAATGCAGCTTGAAATTACTAACAAGCTAGGCCTTCACTTTCTTCGCCAATACCATTGGCACATTAAGAGCACTTGTGCTAACCTCTAGTGAGGGTCTCTACGAGGGTCTTGATTGCCTTTCAATTATATTTCCAACAATAATAAACAATTTTAGCAGGATGAGACAAACTTTTGGACATATCTGGATGTGGATCTAATCGTTGCCTATTTTGTTTGAGTTTTCTTCTGTTATGTGGAAGTCATCATGTGTTTTTAGGGGGATTCAAATTGTATTATATTTAAATTGCATGCCTGAAATACAAGACCGCATTTACTTTGTTCTGATCTGTTGTAAGCCGAACTTGTTTGTTTTCTATTTTGTATCTTTTTGCCATTGATCACAAAGGTATAAGAAATATAACTATAAATAATTGTCTTTGACTATATGTATAACTATAAATATTATACATAATGATAATTTAAAATTATTAACAACATATATTGTATTATACATTTTTATATAACAATGTATTTTACCATTTATATACCTATAGATAACTATATGTAACATATATAAAATATATAAAAAAAATATATAACTACATGTATAAATATAAGTATAACTATGTGAACTATATGTTTAACAACATGTAACTATATTTTAATTACATGTATAAAAACATATAACAATATGTGTATAACTATATATATATATATATATTCGTATAACTATATAACACTCTATTAATTAAATATGCCTATATTTGTAACTATGTATACATATATAAATTATATATTTATTCATTACTTATATGTTTATGTATAACTATTTGTATGAATATAGCTATATATACTATATGGATAATAACATATATCTATAAAAGCTTTATAATACTATATTTAAATATATAATTTACAACTTATATTCAATATACATTTGTATATATTTGTATATAAAAATGTATCTTACTATATCTATGCATTTACATAACTATATGTATAAATATATAATTATATGAAAATATATATACCTGCATGAATAATCTAAGTATAACAATATGTGTAACTATATGTATAACCACATGTAACTATATTTATAATTACATTTATAACAACACATGACTTATGTTTAGCTATATGTGTATAACTATATAAATATTTGTATAACTATATAATACTTTATATAATTAAATATAACTATATTTGTAAATATGTATACATATATAAATTATATAAAAAAATATATACCTATATGTAAAATATAAGTATAACTATATGTGTAACTATATGTATAACCACTTGTAACAATATTTATAATTACATATAATAACCTATAACATTATGCTTAACTATATGTGTATAATTATATATAATATTTGTATAACTATATATAAATATTTGAATAACTATATAAACAATATATAATTAAATATAATATAGTAGTAACATTGTATACATATTGTAATTCTATATATTTATTCATAACTTTATATATTTATGTATAACTATTTTGTATGATTATATTTATATATAACTATATGTTAAATTATAAAAATATTTATAGCTATATACTATATCGATAATAACATATAACTATAAATAATTGTATCTTATTATATGTATAACTATAAAATAATTATACATAACTATTTAAATATATAATTTACAACTTATATTTAATATACATTTGTATATATTAGTTTATAAAATAAATTTTACTATATCTATACCTATACATAACTATATGTATAAATATATAAATTATATGAATAAATATATATACCTTCATGTATAAATTGAAGTATAACTATATGTGTAACAATATGTATAACCACATCTAACTATATTTATAATTAAATGTATAACAACATACAACATTTTGTTTAATTATAAGTGTATAACTATATAAATATTTGTAAAACTAAATAAAATGTTATATTATTAAATATAACTATATTTTTAACTATTTATACACATATGTATACATATATGTAAATCTACGTATTTGTTTCTAACTTTGTATATTTTATGTATAACTAAATATAACCACTCGTAGATATATATATATATATATATATATATATATATATATATATATATATATATATATATATATTAATATAACTAAATGTTTAACAATAGATAATTTTTTATAACTACAATATATATTATAATGTATAATATCATATAACTATAAGTAATTATATCTTACTATATGTATAACTATAAAAACTTTTATACATAACTATATTTAAAAATATAATTAACAATATATTTTTAAAATACATTTTTATATATTAATATAAAAAACTGTATTTTAGTATATCCATACCTATACATAACTATATGTATAAATATTGAATTATATGAAAAAATACATATACATTACATGTATAAATATAAGTTTAACTATACGTGTAACTATATGTATAATCAAATGTAACTATATTTATATTTATATGTATAAACACATACAACATAATATTTAACTATATGTGTATAACTATATATAATATTTGTATAACTATAAAAAATTCTATATAAATAAATATAACTTTATTTTTTATTATGTATACATATATGTATAGATATACGTAAATCTATATAATTGTTTATAACTTTGTATACACTTATGTATATCTACTTATAACTAAGTGTAAGTGCATATATCTATATATAACTATAATGCGTTAACTATAGTAACTATTTATAAACTACATTTTCTATATGTGATACTAACATATAAATATTAACATGGGATAATACTAATTTAAATTAGCACTAACTTGAAATTAAATGAAAAAAGATATAATAGCACTAAATGTAAGCACGTAGCATAGAGATGTAACCGGTGGTTAGGGCTCATATTCGTAGTTAGAAAATAGCACAATAAGGGTCATAACGCATTTCATAATCTCCATCTCATTGGGTCCTCAAGCTCATATATAAACTTATGTATTACAAAAGATGTAATATTTGATAGGTTAATCAGAAAAATTGTTTTTTCTTTTATGTAATTTCTTATTCTAACACTACATTCTCAGTGTGTGTCTCTCTCTCCTCTAATTCTTTCCGGTGTCATTCTCTTCCTCTTTTTCTTTCTGTGTCACACACACACACACACACTCTCTTGTTATTTTCTTTCTCGCTCTCCTTTCTGCGTGTTCTCTCTCTCTCTCTCTCTCTCTCTCTCTCCTCGCTCTCCCTTTGCCATTTCTCCCCATTTTTCTCTCCCTCATCCCATCTCCTCTCTCTCTCTCTCTCTCTCCTCTCTCTTCCTCTCTCTCCCTGTCTCTCTCTACCCCCTTCTCTCCTTTTCTCTCCTCATAAAAGCACAACACACACACACACACACACACACTAGCTCTCGCTCTATTTATCTCTCCCTCTCTCTCTATCGCTCTCTCTCTCTCTCTCTCACCCGTCTCTACATTAGCACTGCCCCTCTCTCTCTCCCTCCTTCTCTCTCCCTCTCTCCCTCTCTCCCCCTCTCTCCCTTCCCCCTTCAAACTTTAAATGTCTTTCTTTTTTCTTTCCTTTCTTGTGCATTATCGTATTTTGCTCGCAATATCTAGTATTACCATGATATCTATTAATCTTTATCATGCTAAAAAATTACTTTATTTATTCATGTAGAATCTGTAAACAGATTGTCTTGATATTCATGATATTTAATTATTAGTATATTTTGAATTAATAGAATGATTAAATCGAAATAATGATTTTTCATTATTTTTTGTAAATAAAACAGGGGAAAATTAGTTCAAATCGTCATTGGATGTACATAAGGTTTATGAATGGAATTTTGAATAAAGATTTTTGAGTGGGCTTGAAACTTCATTAATTTTGTATGTAGTCAATTGAGATGGATGGTTTGGAGAAAAAAATTAAGTGTCCATGTAATCATCACAGTGTCAGAATATCCCTTTTCATGATGCAAACACTATAAGATACCATTTGGCTAAAATATGGCTTTGTGCCAAATTATGTATTTATCATGGGGAAAGTACAATGGCTCTGAACATTGACCAAAATGAGGGTACGAAATCATTTGCTTGTGGTGAAGAATCTTCAAACACATACCATAGATTATCACGGAAGCTACTGGTGCTGACTTTAAAATGAATTATGTGGATGACCCACCTAATCCTGAAGCTTAGAAATTTTATGAAATGCTTAAAGCTACAAATAAAGAGATGTGGCTTGGTTGTAAAACACATTCATAATTGTCACTTTTGGCTCGACATATGAGCATTAAGTCAGAAAAATCATTTGTCTGAGAAATTATTTGATCAGGAAATATACTAATGAAGGAGATTATTCCAGATAATATTGATTACTAACAACTTTTACAACACTAAAAAGTTACTACGAGGAATAGTTCTACCAGTAAAAAAAATTGATTGTTGTTTAGTAAATGTACGTTATATTGGGGTGGTGATAGTGATTTAATTAGCTATAAGTTTTGTGATCATCTTTGATTTAAAAAGGTACATCATGTTGTAGATATGTGACAAAGATTGAAAGTTGCATTTAAGATGATGTATTATTTTCCATTAATTCCTTGATTATAGAGACCATATGCATCAAATGCTACAGAAAATGATATTGTGGATAAACTATCTATCTTCAAACACATTAGAAGAGCATTTGGATGAGCAATGAAAAGATGCATGACAGATGCAAAGTACAAAGCAACCTAGAGTTACTGTTTTACTTAATTGTGTGGAGGTTGCATCATATATTGAGTATGTATACATAAAATGGTGGTAGGTTTAATCATAATTTAATTTTATCTTTAATATATTATTAAAAATTGATATACATAATTCTCTCTCTTTTTATATTTGAGCAGTATTTATGTTGAGCAGTTAAAATATAGGCAACCAGTAATTTCCAATAATGATGTTAATTATATGCGAGAAACTGAATTTGTGAATTGGTTTGAAAAAATATGTGAGAATTATTAAATTTTAAATTTTGAATTATTTAATTTATTAGTATCTTTTATTTGTTAATATCTTTTTTTTAACTTTATGTCACAGGCAATTGAACATCAAATAAAGATTTATATATTTTCATTCAGAATCTAAGTAAAGGCCCGTTTAGATACATGACAACCTATCCTGGTATTTTGTTAATGGATATAAGTTTCACACAATCGGACACGCTTCTTCTAAAATAATAATGAATAGTGGTGTATGCATTAAAAACTCATGTTATAGTGCACAGGAGATTGATTATGGTCAACTCAAAGAAGTTATTGAGTTTGTATCCTAGACTCAAAAATAACAGGATTATATTATTAAAGTGAATGTGGTTTGATCCTACATGAAATATGGGCACAAAGATTCATTCAGATTATAAGCTAGTAGATATTAACCATAAACACAGATATAATCAATGTGAGCTATTTATTATGGAAGTTTAAGTAGCACAAGTATATTATTATACATACCCGAGTTTATCTCATTATAAGAGTGATTGATGGGAGATTTGAAAAATCAAAGCTCGATCAAATTTTGAAGTACCAACATCAACAAAGAAGTGAAAACTTAAATATTGCACTGGCATTCCAAAAAGATGACATAAATAATATTGAGCCTATGCATGTAGATGAAGATCCAAAAAATTTATGTGACTCAAATGGTGGCCTAATAGAAATTGAAGATGATGAATTTCTATCTGAAGATGAGTTCAAACTTCTATCGAAATCAGACAAAATATGAGAAGCTCCATTGAAGGATGATAGTGATGCTGATAATTAAACTGTTATACTTTTATTATAATATTAAACTATCAAAGACTTTCTGTATTTTGTTGAAATCTATCGATGTGTTTTATTCTAAAATGCATGCTTGTTCATCATATCTCTATTATTTGTTTTATGTTTTATTTTGTATAGTAGATGGTTCCTAAAGAACGTGGCCATGGTGGAGGTGGACGTGAACAGAGAAATGAACCAAATTCATTTAGTATGTTACATCATGTTGCAAAATCAGTACCATCTCATACCCACCATATTTAGACTTCAACATCACAATCACCATCTTCATTTATATCACCATCACCATAATTGAGACCTCTAGAATCACCATTATCAGATATAAGCCCACTAACCATTATGCTTCCTTCACATACTTTTGATCTATCTCTATTCTACACCATATTTTACACTGATAGTTCCCCCATTTACAAAACCAACAACATCATCAAATGATGTGTCTTCCTTTGCAGTCAATGCAAAGTTAGTAATTGAGATTGTAGATGGGAGGTAAAAGAAATATGTAAATATGACTTGAAAAAAAAAATTTGATGTTACTGTCAGTGGTTTTTTAAATATTATGATTTGCTTATTTTCAATTATTTATTTATTTGTACAGTTTTATTCCATCTCACACGTGTTCGACTATAATTACAAAGTCTTTTAAGAAAATAGCTGATTCTATAGTATTCTCCTAGAAGAAAGTTTCTGAATCGACAAAAGAGTCTTGTTTTAATGACTTTCAGGTAAATATAACAAAACAAAAGTATAGAAAAACAAGTATCTAATTACATAACTATTATGTTGGTCATTATTCAAGTAGTAAATAATTATGTTCTTATTGTTAATATAAATTTTTTGTGATTTTTCTATAGATAGAATCAGTGTACATGTGCACCCAAATTTGATGGAAAGATAAAGTCATTATGGGAGATCAAAGCTGCTCAATGGTATTATAATTCTATCCATATATTGAAGAATATGATAGAAATCCATGTTTTTATATCCGAGGACGACTGGCCCGAGTGGCTTAAGTATTGGGAGGAGCCAGGTGTGAAGAAAAAATAGATATTGCCAGCAAAAATCGACGAAATGAGGTAGCTAGACTAGGTTCAAGAATCTATCGACACATAGGAGGGTCAAAGTGAGTATTGAGTACGTTCAAAATTTGGTACAATTTTAAAATTTTAAACATTTATATATTTAGTGGTTGTCCTAATAGTCCAATAAATCAAATCTCTGCATGGTTTTATTAATTTTGTTAAAGTTTTTGATCATTTGTTTTTTTATGACTTAATAAAAATATATTCTAGGCTGGAGAATTGGGTCGAGATCCCAATTTTTATAAGATTTTCAGGAAGATGCTTGTGAAGAAAGTGGATGGTCACTTTGTTGACAATAAATCTTAGGTGATTGCTATAAGAATTTGTTATATTAATAAAATTTTATAATACTACAGTACATTTTGAAAATTGTTTGGAATGAAAAATATTTATTTTATTTTATGTATATCTAGAATAGTATTTTTCTCTATTATATCTCAGGAACTAATGGAGGAACGTGTGAGAGCTGCTCATCAGCAAGTTGAGGGTTACATTGATCTTCAACCAATTGATTATGATCCTATTTATTTGGAGACCATAAAGGTCGTAAGAAGTAGTGAGTGTATGGCATCGGCTAGAAGTGAGTGGCATTTTTGTAGCAGTCGTACTTCTAATTCATCTACTTCAGCAATGGTGGATGAGGTGGTCGAACAATAAGCAATGGAAACAAATCAATGTATGGTAGTTATGGAGACCAAAATGAAAAAGAAGGATGAGCAGATATCTCATTCGAAGAAAAAATATATGAAATTAAAGAATAGAAGGATGATCAGTATATTAATTTGAAGGAAGAAATGCAAGAAATGAAAGAAGAGGAGGAGAAGCAGATTACTTATTTGATTGAAGAAATGTAAGAAATTAAAGAAATGAATGATGAGATGAAAGAAATTAAGAATGTAATGCAACAATAGATGTCCTATATAAAGTCATAGTTAGCGGCATTGATGTAATAGATAGCATTTTGAGATCCATCTGTGAAACCTCATAGGAGAGGCTAGCAAAAATTCTCTACTAATTATTAGGATGATTTCGTATGAGAATTATTTCTGAACTTTTATGATTTTTATCTATGTGTAGCAAAACATGATGAGATTTTTTGTAGGTTTTTTTTTTTTATTCTGGTTTTATTCTTTGCTTTTCCAATTAATCTAATAATGAATCTTTTCATGACACATTATGTGAGCCAAATGAAAAAATTCTGATTCAAAGCATTCAAACATTGCCATGGTCCTTCCAATGCATGTGTCCTATATTTACCGATTTCAGCTTGATCAAAAGGAAGCTTAGCTTCTGTTATCTTCATTATTCCTAAAACATTTTATTTTTGCACTCTCTTTCTCTCTAAACATCATTGCTGGACATCTTTTAGATTTTTTTTGAAGCTATATGACTATCAAAATTTGTGTTTGTTCATGTCTATAATAACTATTTTTATATATCTGTGAATATGTTTGTGTGTCTCCAAATTTTTTGGGTAGAGTTTTAGCCTATTATAGGTATGTAAAAGCCTTGGCTAGTCCTCCATGGTACTGGGAACAACACATTAGCTTTTGAAGCTGTGAGATGAACCAAAAAAATTAATTCCACGCAAATGGAGGTTTGTTCTTGACACTCTTATTTTGTGCAGATATACGTCGTCGCTGTTCAGATTTGTGACTACTTATTATCAGTTATTGGTTTGTAAATGTAGTATGTTATGCTCCATGTGCAGGTGTAACAATGATCTCTATTTTCATGGAGTACCAGAGGAAAAAGAACTGGAAATGCTGACCATTCCTGAGAGACCTATATGCGTTTTAAGTTCTATATTATTTTCTTCTGTTATCTTTGATGGTATGTGTATTTGCATGAAAGTAGAAGCGTATGTGTCATCTAAAGCTATGTGATTATATATACGTATATATAATACTACAATATGTACGTACATATATACTAGGTATAAACATATGTATATACTAAGTATATATCTACGTATATACTAAGTATATAAGTACGTATATTCCGAGTATATATGTTTGTATATACTGAGTATATATGTACGTATATATTCAGTATATATGTTCGTATATACCGAGTATATTTGTACTTATATACTCAGTATATAACTATATATGTTCGTATATACTGAGTATATTAGTACGTATATCTGAGTATATATGTTCGTATATACTATAGTATATACGTACATATATACTCAGTATATATATACTTTATACTGTAGTATATATGTACTTTCATACTGTAGTATATACATACGTATATACCGATTATATACGTACGTATATACCGAGTATATACATAAGTGGGTGCATATATTTATTTGTAGACATGTATTTATTGTAATACGTACACACCATTTACACACAGACACACTTTTAAATATATAATTGCTCAAGCTGGTCTGGTCATCATCGTGCATAGCTCACTGATGTTGGTAATAAAATCCATGGATATTAGACTTTTCCTAAAGATGTGAGATGAAGATATTACTGGTCCTGGCTAGCCAGGAAGCTGAAGTTGGTCTTAAAAATCTTAGTAATTGTATTAATATGCAATTATCACATGGTACAAAGTGGACGTATGAGTAAATAAGTTTTTTTATCTCTAGGTTATGCAATAATTGGTTCTAATTGTACTAAGTCTTAGAATGATGATGATGATGATGCTCATGTAGTGTCATGTAATTCTGGTCTAGGAGGAATATCAGGTCCTATTTTGGGAGAAGCAGCTCCCCGCCTCATCAAAAACTCGCTCAATCTCAAGTTCATCAGTCGAGCATCATCACCCGACCTACTTTTATTATCAGCAATGGTGGTGTAGCGGCAGTAGTAGCGGTATTGGTGGTAGCGGCGGTAGTGGCGGCAGTAGTAGTGGTAGTGGCAATGGCAGTGGCAACGGTAGCAGCAACAATATCAATAAATGCAGTATATACGTACGTATAATACTATAGTTTATGTACATATATTGAGTATATATGTACTCAGTATATATGTACACATAATACTATAGTTTATATGTACTCAGTATATATGTACACATAATACTACAGTTTATATGTACATATACTGCAATATATGTACCAGTGAAATGCTAGTATATATGTACATATATATTGTAGTATCATATATTTATCAAAACATAGCTTTTATTTATTTATTTTGCTTTGATTGAGTGGTTTAAATTTCTTAAAGATATGGTACATTATTCCACTTACGAATCTTGTATAACTAAAGGGATTTTTTACTAGACATGATGCACCTTGACTCGGATAGTTTTTCACAGTAGAAAGTTGGTGATCGAAGGAACATAGGGAGAGAAAGCAACGTCAATGCATGGATAGATTATACTTTATGCACTGTCGATAGATATATTGATGAATAAGATGTAATAAGATTTTGTTATTTTTTGTTTTAATTATGTAAAATATTATATTAGAATAAGTTATTAAATAATTTTTTTTAAATTATAAATTATCCTTTATAGTTTTTTTATTCAATTATATAAAAATTTTAAATTATTTAATTAAAAAATTTTAAAATAAATCAAATTCTCAAAATAGTTTTAAAATTAAAATAGCTAGGGACAATTCCCTTGCTCAATTAGCTTGGGAATTTTTTTATCTAATTTAGTTAGGGATAACTTTATTTTAGCAAGAGATTTTTACCGTCGCTAAATTTATTTTGCTAGGGACTTTTTCCGTCGCTAATAGTTAGCAACGAGGACTTTATTTAAGGAACGCTTCCGTCATTATATCTGTTTAGCAACGGAAACTCTAATTTAGCTAGGGAGATTATTTTTTTAGCTAGGGATTTTTCCATCGCTAAATTATTAACTAGGGACACTTTTCCTCGCTAAATTTTGTGACTAACACTATAAATTAGGAATAGTTCCGTTAATCCATCACTATGTTCGGTTTGGCAATGGAAAATGCCCATTTAGCTAGGAAATTATTCCTAGTTATATGAAAATTTCTTGTAGTGTTTATATATATGTAAAATTTATATAAATATTTTAAACACAACATTATATCAGAGTCAAAAGTAAGTCATGAAAGAAGATGAGCTCTGATTATTTCGGTTCAAGTGAAAAAGGAATCCTAGATGATAAGATTTACCAGTTAATGCAGTGCAAGCCATTGAGTGGAACAAAAGGTTTTTTTTGTTGCTTCTTTATGCGTATCCAGTGTGTAGCATAAATCACAGTGTAATTTGTTTCAGATTTGTTAAATTGGGGTTTGCATTTCATATCTGGTGGGGTTATGTTGGTTTGGTGATCATGAATATGACTAGGAAAAAATATGCATGAAGAATGCTACTTCTTTTAGTTTTCTTAGTTAAATTATGAGTCCATATTAGGTAGACTTATCATTTGCATGAATAAAAGGTTTGAATATGTTCTTTTGGCCCATCATAGGGTCGGGAAATATAACACCTAAGACCCTAGTGTTAGCTGTTATTTTCTGTGCAACCACTATTAGTCTCACCGTTACCACCTTTATGCTACTTACTCCCTCCTTAGTCAGTCAGTGCTGTTACCCTCTTGATCACTATAATTCTACCAGCACCTATGCATCATAGTTTGTGTTTATGAGGGAAGGCATCCATAGTTTTTTTCCATTTTTAGGTGATAATATTTAAAGCTATTGCTTTTGCTATATTTGTAGCAGATATGATGACATTTTTTTGTAGCTGTTGTAGTTCACTTTTTCATTAAGTTGTGCATGATGAACATCTTCCTCAGTTGGTTAAAGTATTATGTGATAAACTCAACTGGTGTAGAAGGTACAACTCTTCCACTTATATGCATTGCCTTCATGATTAGGGTGATAAAATCAACTAAGAATGATGGAACCCTAAGCAAAGATGGCCAGTAATAGTGAATGAAATTGATCACTAAATCTTTAATGTATGAGCCATCATGATCCTGATTTCCATTATAATGAGATGACCATATCTTTTTGCTTTGACACTATCATACTGCTTATGCTGTTGCAGCTCAAGAATCTTCTTGATGTTTTCAATTTTTTTGTATCTTAACTTTGACATGGATTGGCCATCCTTCACATCAACATCAATCACTTCTTCGGAAGGAATTGAGGTTAGAAACATAGAATTCACCCACCCTATAGGTGAATTCATAATGATATACCTAATTGATGGAATCAGTAATGGGAAACCTTGCCGGAATGGAAGCCAAAATATTTCATGAGCTCTATATTTTATATAAATCGAATTTTATGTATTTTCTGATCCTTATTCTTCAAAACTAAAATGCATCATGAGTATCAAATATGATGTTTGATTATAGTATCGTGCAAGTTCAATAAACTAAAATATTTTCATCTAAGTAATGTTGATTTCTTCATCCAGATTATGTACGGGTTAGCTGAAGCTGATGTACAAGAAGACCAAATACAGGCTTCATTCTCACGATGTGCCATATGGCTCTGGTAGTGGTCATAATCTGTTACTGGATTATCTCTTGGTGATGATTCCAATAGCTATTGGGTAATTATTTTATTTCTTCCATGTTCTAAAATAGTTTGTTGGATATTCAATATTTGTTTAATGGATAAAATCTTGCACAATGATTGGTAAATGCTATATATGTGCTGCAAAACTACATAATTCTCTGAATCAGAATTCTTCATGCATATTGGTAAATGTTATATAAGTGATTGTCATATATGTAATTTTGCTAAATTAATAAGTTTCCAACCTTCATGTCATTTAAGTTTGAATTTATGTATATGTAGAAAATGAAAGAAGTGAATGATAAGATGGAAAAAATGAAGAATGCAATACAATAAGAGATGACCTATATGGAGTCAAAGTTAGCAGCCTTGACAAGATAGATAACACACTGTGTTCCAGTAGAGTATCCACACATGAGAACCTATCACAAATGCATCATATGATGAGGATGATGATTTAGTTTAAAATAATTATATACCTATGTTATATTTTTGTTTTAACTATGTAACTATTGTATTAGAATAGTTTATTAACTACTTTTTCTTTTTGTTAATTTAAATAATGTTTTTAGTATATGTTTTATTCAATTTAATATAAAAATTTAAAAATATGTAATTAAATATTTTGTAAAAAAATAAAATTGTGAAAATAGCTTTGGAATTAAAATTGGAAGAGAATTTTCCATAGCTAATTTAGCTAGAGAATTTTCTATACATTTTCAATCGAAAAATATTAGTTACTATTCTTAATTACAATCAAAAATAGCAAAGGAAAAATTATAATTAGCTACAGAATTCCCATCATTAAAAAATTTGCTAGGGATTATTATCGTTAATATTTTATGAAGACACTTTTGATTGGGATAATTTTCATCAATAATTTGTCGTTATTCTATTTTAGCGATGGGAAAATCCCATATAGATAGATTGATAGATCAAAAGATGTTTACATAGATAGATAGACACACAGACAGACAGATAGATAGATAAATAGATTGATATAAAGATATATAGATATATAGATAGACATATAGATAGATAGATAGATACACATAAATATAGAGATAGATAAATAGATAAATAGATGGATAGATAGATAGATAGATAGATTGAGAAGTAGATTGATAAAAATATTAATAGACAAAATGAAGACAGATATATAGACATATTGATAGATAGTTAGGTAGATAGTTAGATAGAGAGATATATAGACATTTAAATACACATAGATAGACAAAAAGATAGACATATAGATAATCATATAAATAGATAGATAAATAGATAAATAGATAGATAGATACATAGATAGATAGAGAGACAGAAAGACAGATAGTTAGATAGATTTATAGACAGATTGATACACCGAGTGAAAGATAAATTTATAGATAGATTGAAAGTTAGATTGATAAATAGAAACATAGACATATTCATAGATAGATAGGTAGATATATAGATAGATTATTTGATAGATAGATAGATAGACACATTGATATAGTAATATTGATATAAATATTGATAGATTTATAGATAGATTGATAGAGAGATTGATAGATATATAGGTAGATAGATAGTCATATATATATATATATAAAGAAAGATAGATAGATAGAATGATAGACAGACAGATAGATAGATATATGGATAGATAGACAGATAGACAGATAGATAGATAGGTAGGTAGGTAGGTAGGTAAGTAAATAGACAGATAGAAAAACATATAAATAGACATATAAATATATATTAGATAGAGAAATAGATCGACAGATAGATAGACAGATAGATATATAGATATATAGATAGACAAATTGAAGCATAGAAAGATAGCTAGATAGATCAACATATAGATAGACCGATAGATTGCCAGATAGATAAATAGACAGATAGTTAGTTAGTTATTTAGACAGATAGATAGATAAACAAAAATATAGACAAATATACAGATATATAGATAGACATATAGATATATAGATAGATAGACAGATACATAGATAGATAGATAAATAGATAGATAGAAAAAATGTTTGATAGTTAGATAGATTGATAGTTAGATAGATTGATAGATAGACATATTGATAGATAGATTGATAGACAGATTGATATGCAGATAGATAGTTGATAGATTGATTGATTGATAGAAAGATAGATACACATTGATAGATAGATAAATAACCAAATAAATAAAGAGATAGATAGACAGATAGATACTGAGATTGATAGATAGACAAATAAAAGATAGAAATATAGAAAGAAAGAAAGATAGATAGACATATAGATAGACAAATAGATTGGTAGATAGATAGATAGATAGACAGATAGATAGAAAGATATATAGACATATATAGAGATAGAGAGATAGACAGATAGCGAGACAAATCATATAGATTGATAGATAGACAAACAGAGAGAAAAATAGATAGATAGATTGATATATAAATAGATAGACTGATAGATAGATAGACGGATATATAGACAAATAGATAGATATGATTGATGATTGATCGATTGATAGATATACAAATAGATAGACAGACAGATAGACAGATAGATATTGATTGATTGACAAATAGATAGATTGACAGATAGATTGATTGATTAATAGATAAACAAATATATAGGTAGAAGATAGATAGATAGAATGATAGATAGATAGATATAAAGACTGACATATAGATTGACTAATAAATAGACAAATAGATAGACAGATAGATTGATAGACAAATTTATTGACAGATTGATAGGCAGATAAATAGACAAATAGATTAACAAATTTTTAGATAGATAAGTAGATAGATAGATAGAGACATAGATAGATAGATAGAAATATTCATAGGCTAATAGATTGACAGATAGATAGACAGATTGATAAAAAGCTTGATATACCGAATGATAGATAGTTTGATAGATAGATTTATAGATAGATTGATAGACTCGAATAGATCGATAGATAGATCGATTGATTGAAAAATATATACATAGATAGATAGATAAATACATAAACAGAGATATAAACAAATATAGATAGATAGATAGAGATCACTAAAAGAAAAATCACAAATAGCTTGTAAAAATTTCCGAGTTAAATGGAGTTTTTTGATAACTAAAGTGGATATAACGATGGATTAACATGAAACCTTTCCCTAATCTAAAGTAGAAGTGTCAAATGGGTCATGTCGGGCCGGCCAGACATGGTTTTTGTAGGCCCAATCGTGCTACAGTGCTGGGCTTGCCACGTCTACCGTAACCGTGTCATGCCTGGCACTACACGGTTTATTCAAGCAATGCTCAGTATGGCCTGGTTGGCAGGACCGGTTTTAGGTTGTGCTTGGACAGGCTTGTATGAGGTGGTTTAAAAAAAGTTAAATTTTTTATTTTTTTTTTTTTTTTTTTTTTTTTTTTGTTTAGAATATTTATGTAATTATAAAATATAAATTAGATTATGTTTAAAAATATTAAAATTGTAAATATTTGAATAGTTATAAAGTTTATTTTTTTATGTTATTTGTTTTAATTATGTTTTAATTAGATTATAATTTATTAGAATTATATTTTAGAATTTTTAATGAAATTATTAAAAATAAAAATAAAACAAACACAAAATTTATTTAACAAAAATAACAAAGTCACACTCTCAAAGCCAAGTGCCAAATGGCCAAACAAAACCAATTACAATGTAATTAAAAATAAGAACAAAACATGAAATCAAAAATCAGAATCAACCATAACTCATAAGGAAAAGCATTACTGTAACAAAAGTGTAGCTGTCGGCATAACGCAATCCGCCAATCATCAACCATCAAGCATCAAGTAGCAACTTCATCAATCATCTATTCTCATATCATTATCATCCTCAACCTTAATATCAATATCACTATCACATAGATCATCATCAACAATCAACTCCCACGGATTCGTTGTAGTCCCACTCCCAGTCCCAGCATGATCTTTGATGCTAAACATCGAATCCTTACAATTCTTCATGCATACTAAAATCTCAACAATATCTTGACATAATCTCATCTCCTATCCAAAATCACATTCACTACAATAGAAAAAGTAGGCTCTGATGATATGCTCGACATCGGAGAAGTCAATAGATCCCATGCTATCTTAGATAGCACGGGAAAAGTAGACTCATATGATTTCCACCACAGTAATATATCAAGATTCTTCGTATCAGAATGTGATAGAATTGAGCAATAATCGGTATCTAAGTACCGATATAGCTCGCTCCTATTCGACTGTCCACCTTGTCATTTCTCCCTAGCTAACTAAATGGAAAAATCAACATCTCTGAATATGGTATCAATATCTATACTCACAACCTTACTACTATTATCACAATACGTAGTATCATAGTATGCGAAAAGGTCAGTCAACTTCTCGTGAATGAACCCTTCAGGCGAGTCTTCCAGGTTCATGCACGAGGAAATATAAGTCAAAATATTATATACCTCGTCCACCTTAACCCTAAGGTCGATGCATGTAGCGAGAATAAAGAGATGGAATGGTAAACCAGTACTTTAAATACTTGGTTTTCATCTCTGTAACCATATGGCTAAGTTTCGGATCAGCTCGATACTTCCTAAATATGCTACTAATGTTGCATATGCACCTGAGTGCAATGCAAGTCGTGAAAGTATAAACCAACGAACACATGTTCATGTCATAAAAAATCTTCAGGAATTTCATAAATTAAATTCCTAAAGCCCAGTTAGTGTCGTCAATAAAGAGTTCGTCACTCTTACTATTGCCGTATTCTGATATCATGTGTTTGTATACAACACATGACACCAACATTAGGTATGTGTAATTCAAATAATGTCTCACATCCGATTAGAATTTCTTATTCTTAAGATTCACAGACAAACAGAGACTACCGAGCTCCAATTGTTTGCGAGGCATGGAAATATATTTTAGTGAGTTACATATGTTTTCTAAAGCGAGGAAACACACCTTCATCCCCCATGTAGAATCATGTTAACCACGTGACACATGCATCAGACATGGAAAATCTGTTAATGGTGCATCTCTAATATTCCTAATAAACATGTTAATCGCTACCATTATTAGATGCATTATCGATTGTGATACTAAAAATTTTATTTTGAATTTTATATTCTCTAAAGATTTTTATCATACACTCAAAAATGGCAGGCTCATCATGAGGATGGAGATTCTCGGAGAATCCTAAAATTTGTTTATTCACATGCCATCTAGAATCTATATAGTGGGTGGTAAGACATGCATAAGATGCATCATCATGACTAGTCCAGATATCGGACGTCACGGATACCACTCTACTATATACCATAAATTCATTACTTATTAATTATTTTTCTAACTTATAATATTTTAGTATGTCATTCCAAGATGTGGACCTAGGAAACCTATGATAAGCAGGCTCAAAATATGTCTGCATGATGCTCACTATCCTTGGATCTTCCGAAAATCTGATCGGAAGATCCATCAATGTGATAAGTTTGGTCATGCCTTCCCAACGCAACTCGCTATGACATATGAAGGGGGTAAACTTTGAGACTGTACTAGATCCAGTCTCAAAAAATGTAGAGCTAAGTTGGGTTTGTCTAGGATCTAATGCACCATGTGTTTTGGTTCATAATTCGGCATGCCTTTTAAGATGTCCAGTTCCAAACGCACTCTTACAAGTTAAAATTTTTTTACAATATTTGCACAGTGTCATTTCTTCTTCCTTACACCTAATATTTTTTTTGTTTTATAATATTAAAATGAGTCCAAATAGAAGAAGTCCTTTTTTATTTTTTAGATATTTGGGTTGAGACGACCAGAGAAACCAAAGTTTCAGCAACCTCAGACTTTTGTGTAAGATTTTCATTTTCTAAATTTAAATTAATTTTATTAGTATTACTATTTGTCATTTTTTTGGTTTTTTAGACAAGAGGATAGCTTACAGAGTAGAGAGAGAAAAAAATAGAAATACCCATAAAGTAGTGTAAAGGAAAAGCACGTGAACCAAAAATCTAACTTCTAAAGACTAATGCAATACCAACTAAAGACGAGCCTGTGTTGAGTCCGAATAGCCGAGCTGAAATCCTGAGTGAGAGACTTTTAGGAGAGAGGTTTGAGAGAGAGGATGTGAGATTTTATGTTTTTGAAAAACATAAAAATTAGAGAGGGGGTGGGGAGCTTTTATAGAAAAAAATGTAGAATTTTTTTATAAAAAGTATTTTTTGAATTTTTTAATAATTTTTTTGGGGCAGAATCATGGATCGTTGGATTCTGTCCCATAGCCATTGGATGCAAAATCCAACGGCTAAATTTCAAATAATTCTTTTTAAATATTTGAACTATTGGCCGTAAGCCCGTAATAGGCCTTTGGGGTTGGGGTTGGTTCATTTTGGGCCCGCCCAGTTTCCAGATCGAATGGGCTGAGCCTCAACCCGACGGGGTAGTAGGTATTGGTACCTTGGCTCGTACCGAGGTACTGAGCCAACTAGGCGATGGTACCGTGTCGGCCCAGGCACAACATGAGGCTCGGTTGGACTCGACATGACATGACATGGGCATGGTCACGAAAAATTCCAGTACCGTGACGGGCTAGGCACGGCACGAATCAGCCCATTTAACACCTCTAATCCAAAGTGCTTGTCACAAAAATTAAAGAGTAAATATTTTCCTATCAAAATTAGCAAGAGAAAATTTTCTAGCTAAATTATCGAGGGAAAAATCTCTAGCTAAATTAGCGCGGGAAAAATCTCTAGCTATTTTCATTCTAAATTTTTTTTCACATTTTTAATTTTTACATAATATTTAATTACATATTTTTATAAAAACATAAACTATAAATCATTGTTTATAATTAACAAAACATAAAATCAATTAATAAATTATTTTTATATAATTTGTTACATAGTTAAAATAGAAACATAACAAAAATTGATTACATCTTATTCTTCATCAATGTATCTAATGACAATGCATAAAGTATAATCTATCAGTGAAATTTATGTTGTCTCGCTCCCACCTCCTAAATATCTACATACTACTCTAGGACCCGAGCATGTCCCTCCATGGCCATCAGCATTGCTTCCTTTAGTTCTAGTCTGTATTTTCTCTCCACCTCCAACTCCTTCTTCCTTTTATCTGCCAATGCCCTTTTTGTATCTAGTTGCACTTCTAACAACACTCTTTTTAACCTTGTGATGAGTTGCATGCATGTATACTTGTGCATGTATGTATGTGCATGTGTGTGTATTGGTAAATACATACACATGTACTTTCATGCTAATACACATACCATCAAAGTCAACATAAGGAAATAATCACGGGCTTAAAAACACACATATAGGTCTCTTAGGCATGGTCAACATCTTCTAGTTCTTTGTCCTTTGGTACTTCACCCAGATATAGAATATTGTTACACCTGCACATGGAGCATAACATACTACATTTTACAAACCAATAAAGAAACAACACAATGTCGCTGATAACTAGATAGACTAGTGCATGCAACACCAAATGCCATTTGCAAAAAATTTTATACAACGAGATAATCATGAGCTTATTTTTAAATTACCGAATTAAGATTTCTCCAAGATTTCCAGTGAACTATCCATCAACATATTCTTTTGTGTTGCTTAGCTTCACGTATCAGTCCATGGTTAATTATAAGATAGTTAAAAAGGAGTTTTGTATGGAAATAATACATTTTAAATAAAAATTCCAAAATATGATGCTTGTTTGAACAATATTACCAAACTAGTGCATCTAGAAATAGCATGGCAATGGGTATCATTGTTAATGATAGTCATTGCCACGTTATTGAATTTTAAAAATCATGATCTTCATCAATGCCTGCTCGCTTAATGATGACAAATTCGGTCTTGAATTCAGGTTTGACACAAGATTCGGTTTGGATTCGTTTCTACTTTCAATATTGCATCTTTGCCATATAGATTTCTAAGTGAGTCCAAGTTAAGTTGGTGGTTTGATCAAGAGATGATGCATAAATTGAAGATGAAGAAGATGAATTTTAACTTGATGGTTTTCTCTGGATTGAAATGGAGAAGCCACTTGTGGCAAGAATCTCTTGATTTATTAAAATTGACAGGTTCACTCTAAATCATGATTAAAGAAAAAATAACAAATCATTTAATAGAAAGAAAAGGATATAGATACATTCGAGTATGACAAAACCATATTTCATATTTAATAAAACAAATAGGCACCTTATCATTGCCCCTCTTTTTATCTTTATACTGCTAGAGCCACGACAATAAACTTGAGCAAGCATAACCTGCAGAAATGAACTCATGGTTTCAAACTTGAGTTTCTTTGTCGAGGTTAATGGAGCAATTGGGGCTGCACGTTGTACTTTTTGTAAGTAATCTAGATTCAATATTTTTCCAGCCATAACCACTCTCACATGTAGATGTTTTGCTCCTACACCCATTTTTCTTCTTTTTAAAACTTCGTCAAATGCACGACTAGTGAAATATGAAGTATTTATGCATGCTTATATACAATAGTCGACACGACGGTACATATGAATAGTGTGTGTGTGTATGTGTTTGTGCGTGCCTTTGTGGGTGTAGTCGAGTCATTGATGGGTAGCATATGTGACTGATATATTGCACTAGAGAAATTGAGGGAAAAAAAGTAAAAAAAAGAATCATTTTGCCAGTTGAGATTGAGGCTAAGATTCAGGCTTCCAACTGGAAAAATGACTGGATAAAGTTCCCAAATAATCTCTAGAGAGGGAAACCTTACTTTACACTTGATGTAAGTATGGAATGTGGGGATTCCCATGAGCCATACTCTTCTAGCCTCACCGCCTATTCTATCGATCAGACTTTGCATCTCTGTGACCAGATATCATAGACCCATTTAAGATCACCACATATACAACAAATCCTCTACTTGAATAGCCATCTACGATGCACTTAAGCTCCATAAATTTCTGGTCAACATCTACTTTTGAATGTTTCCTTAAAGAGAACAGATGAAAAGTTACTAATCTAACCCATTTCCATTTTCTTCCTCACTCCTCTTACTAGACTCTCTATGCTTGCCACACACTCTTCCTTTAGCACGATGTTTCTTTTCATCTCCATCACATGTAAAGCCCTCATCACATTTTCGGTATTTGTTAGTATTTCTAATGGCGAACTTAAGTTCATCCCCAATGGTTCAAATTGTCCGAAAGAAAGAAATGAAGGAGGAAAAGAGTTGGCTGTGGTGAAAGGTTTTATGGATTCTTATGAATTCCCAGGAACTGAAGTGATATTTGTAGTGGTAGCCATGGCGGTGGATGTACTTCTAGAACAAATATCCAATGGATACGGCTTGTTTAACCTTGTTTTTCACTAAGTTGTATTCCACACTCTCCCATTATTCCTAATGCATGCATTTAAAAATTTTTAAAATTTAATAGCTGGCATTTACAATGCAACCTTTGATTTTTAAAATTAAATAAGGTGGCAATGGCTGTCATTTACAATGACACAAATTGTCATGTTGTTTCCAGCCATATTAGTTTGGTAATATTTTTTAAACTAGCATTATATTTTGGATTTTTTTTTAAAATATATTATTTCCATACAAAACTTATTAGAAAGTGCCAAACAAAATGAAAATGAAAGTTGAAATACAACATGCTGCATGGTATTGAATTTTTGCACACTAGTAGGTTCATATAGGAATCCACCAAAGCAAGGAAACTTAAAAGAAACCATAGAAAAAAAATGAGAAAAAAATGCAATTCCGAGGAAAAGAACACATGGTTGCTCACCTTTGTATTACATTCCCCACTTGAGTTTTACAATGACCGTCTTCCCAGTCAAGTTGTTAAGAAAAGGCATGGGATTAACGGGGATGGTCTGCAATATTATGTAATAAAAAAACTAATGAATGGTGGTAAATTGCACGTATGCATCAGATATTTATCTAAATTTACTTAAAAATGCATAGGCATGTATTTATGCAATATACATGCATACATCATGAATATAGAATAACTATATGTGTACAAACACACACACGTGAATACACACATGAACACACTATTTTCCTATCTTCTCATATTTCTTTATCTTTTCCATATATTACACCTTTCTAGTTGAACTGAACTATTAATGCATGAAATGGTCATTACCAAAAATCAAAATTTTTTTCTAATCTACATATCCCACGTGATCTAAAATTTATTATTATATTTTTTGCTTGAGAGAATTATAAGAAAACATTTTTTATGAAAAAAAATGACCATTTGAAAGAATATTTGATTGTTGTAAATATCAATAGTTAATCTTACTTTGATGCACAAGAAATTAAAAGTTAGTATTAATATTATTCATGATTGCAAAAAATCTATGAATATCTCATGTACACAAAAAAATTGTATCAAAAAAGAAAACTTGATTACTACTTCATAGAAATTTTCTTTTAACCTCTCATTATCAACATCAATGAAATCTTATCTCAATACTATTTTGAACAAAGATTACTCTAACCATAAGAGCATGAGTTCAATCCACAAGAATACCAAATATACTTCTTTAGGATGCTTGTCAAATCACCTATCATTATGTTCGAGTAGATGTCTTACCTGCACTCAATTTCTTTTATAATAGCCAATCTAGCTTCTCTGCACAACTTCATAGTTTCAATGCATTCAATTTGTCATGATGTAATCTGGTTCACCTTGATAAGAAGGGTCTATGCCCTATCCAAGCAACCAAATCAAATTAAAAACAAAAAAAAAAACAAATAAAAAACAAAAACTTTCACAGCTCAATGCTATGCCGAGCCTGTTAGGAACTCATTGAGAAATCAACATCTTGACTCTAGCTTCTATTTGAGGTCATAGATCATCTGATCTGGCTCATAAATCAGATTCAGTAATATCCACCTCTATGGGTCACATATGGCATTGATGTAGTTGGAATCGAGGCTTAAACCTTGTGAGCAATGATTTCAATAACACACAGTGGGAGTGTGATGGTTTTGATAACATACAGTGAGCATGCAAAGATTTGCATAGCACACAAAGCATGGGTAATTGTGGTAGCTAGTGCATAGTGAATGCACTCCTTCTAGGGGTTTACATCTCTTTCCAACACACCCCCCTAGAGTTTAACTTTCCCTAGGGTCGCTTTTGATACCATGTAAAACATTAAATCACACAACATAAAATAAATATAATACACTTGCTGAATAACCTCATACAAACAATGCCCTTATATAACATGTTATTTTTATTAGGGGAACTCATAGGATGAATAATTTTATTACACTCTCGAAGTCTACCTCTGTATGCTAGGCATGCCTCAATTTGTAAGACATGCTAATTCTTCCTCCAAAAAGCTATCAATAGAATAACGTATCAATTGATAAAGTAGAGGACATGGCACCCAGCAAAACATAAGCAATATCAAAAACATCGTGCTCATTAATAAGATAGTTATATATAGTATATATGTACATATAATATTATAGTGTATATGTACATATACTAAGTATATATCTACATATATACTACAGTATATCTGTACATTTATATATATATATACAAATACATTGCAATATATATGGATGTCTTATATAAATGAAGAATAGTGGGGATAGATATAGATATAGAACATCACGTAAAGTATTATCCCATTTATACTTCATAAAGAAGGCACAAAACATCACTGTCAACATTAATAAGAAATGCAAATATTATTTAAATTTTTGAAAATATATCTAAAAACTCTTAGTGGAAATCTTGGAAGACAAGCGATGAGCTAAGCTTGGTGCATCAAAGTTCATACATTGCCTCCCTGCAACCAGAATTCTCCTACTCCAAAGGTCTATAAAGGGGTAGCTCTCCCCTATCACCCACTACGGCACCATGCTCCCATGTGGTTTTTATTAGAATGTTTCTTCCTCTCTCTGTGTGCTTGCACCAATGATTTTGATTGCATAGCTTCATTGTATTAGTCCATCAACCATGTAGCTTCTGCTGCCATATGGTTCCTCACTTGGGTCGAAGTAGGGGCCATCACTTCATTGTATGCATCAACTACCTACAGAATAATTCAATTGCACTCCATAAAAATAATATGCACTCCATAAAAACAATACACATGCAAAGAAAATAAGAGGAACAAAACATCAAAAATTAGATGGTTTATCTTCCAAATATAAAAAAACAAATGGCTACACAATTTGCAAACTTCATATAGCAAGGCTTCTTGACTCACCTTCCTCCCAGCTATTCTCACTCCTCTTCTTTTCATGCTCATTGGCAGGGGATACATCGATGTGCTAGTTGTGTAGTATGTGGATTTGAACCCACCATAACCCAATTGATAGCCATAGTTCCTCATGTTCAGCTCCTTGACATCCCTTACATTACGAACATGCAAGACGGGGAGAACAAGCTGAATGAACACATTTAATTGAATTTCATTAGCAATCATTATGGAAATTAACAATTCAATTGTTTAATTCCACCTATGACCAATAAAAAGTAGTCATAGATCTAAATAGTGATAATGTAGATATGCACGAAATAAGAGTGTCAAGAACAAACCTATGTCTACGTTGGACTAGAATTTTTGTGTTCATCTGACAACTTCAGAAGCTAACGTGCTATTCCTAGCACTAGGAGGACAAGCTAAGCCTTTTATATACCTATAATAGGTTAAAACTCTACCAAAAATATTTGGGTACACACAAACATATTCATAGATATTAAAAATAGTAATTATAGACATAAAAAAATAATCTAAATTGATAGTCATACAACTTCAACTAATATCTAAAATATGGCCAGCAATGATGTTTAGAGAGAGAGAGAGTGCAAAAAAAAGTGTTTCAGTAATATTAAAGATAATAGAAGCTTATCCATCTTTGATCCTGTTGAGATTGGTAAAGATGGGACCCATCCATAGGACGGACTATGACAATGTTTAAAGGCTTTGAATTAGAATTTTTTATGCCTCTCACATCAAATGTCTTACAAAGATTCATGATTAGGTTAATCGGCAAAGCAAAGAACAAAACCAGAATAAAGAAAAATGATACCTCCAAAAAAAATCTCATTTTGTTTAACTATACATAGACAAAAATCAAAAATAATTCAGAAATAATTCAGATACAAAATTATTTTCATTATTAGTTGGTGCATTTGTGCTAGCCTCTCCTACATGGTTTGAGTTGGATCTTGAAATGTTATATGTCGCATCAATTCCACTAACTGTGACTCCATATAGTACATCTAATGTTGCATTAAATTATTAATTTTTTTCATCTCATCATTCATTTCTTTCATTTCATCATTCATTTCTTTAATTTATTGCATTTCTTCCTTCAAATGTCTAGTCTGCTCAAATATATTTTATTTATTTCCTACATTTCTTCCTTCAAATGAGATATCTGCTCATCTTCTCTTTCATTTTGGTCTCCATAACTTCAAAACTTTTATTTATTTCTATTACTTGTTGTTCGACCACCTCATCCACCATTATTGTGACGATAAATTAGAAGCATGACTACTACAAAAAATGCAAGTCCCTTCAAGCCGATGTCGTATATTCACTGCTTCTTATGACCTTTTATGGTCTCCAAATAGATAGGATCATAAGCAATTGGTTGAAGATCCATAGGACCCTCAACTTGTTGAGAAGCAACTGTCACACATTCCTCCATGAATTCTTGTGATAAAATAGAGAAATATAATATTCTAGATATACATAAAATAAATTTAATATTTTGTATTTGTAAACAACTTTCAAAATTTACTATAGTATCATAAAATTTTATTAATATAATAGATTCTTATAGTAATTATCTAAGACTTTTTGTCAACAAACTGATAATCCTCTTTCTTTACATGCATCTTCCTGAAAATCTCATAAAAATTGGGATCACGACCCAATTCTCCAGCCTATAGTATGTATTTATTAAGTTAAAAAATAACAAATATTAAAAAATTTTAACAAAATTAATAAAACCATGCACAGATTTGGTCTATTTAGACTATTAGGATAACCACTAAATATATAAATGTTTTAAATTTTAAAATTGTACCAAATTTCGAGCATGCTCAATGCTCGACTTTGACCCTCGTATGACGCAAGACATTTCTGTACCTAGTCCTACTGATCTTTAGAGATAAAAACATGTGTTTGGCTCTAAAGATCAACTCGGATTGGGGGTACTTTAGAGATAAATTTAACTCGATTATATAGTTCTTATAAATTTCAATAGGGGTGAATATCTCTATATTATTTATATATCAATTTATTTTCATTTAAATATTATGAAAAATTAGTAATTTTTTTTATAATTTAAAATTTTCAAATTTTTTAGTAATTATTTTTAAAAAAATTTCTTTAGGCGTAAACTATTTTTTTATAGTTAAAATAATATTAATATTTACTAGTTATTTCGTTAATTATTATATTTTAATATACAATGAATTATTTAATCTTTTTATTAGTAGAAACTTTAATATAGGTTCATTTATTTTTTAAAATATCTTTAAAAATTTTAAAAATTATAGAATTAATAATTTAATGTTATTGTAATCTTTATTAATAGTTATTGTAGTCTTTAGTAATATTAAATTTTTTGTATTTATTTATTTTTTAAATTATTTGTTTATTATAACCTATTTTTATAAATATAAGAGTAGAAAGTGTATTTCAAGGATCGCTCATCAATAGACCATTGAACACATACCATTAATATACAAAATTAAATAAAATATTAAAACAAATAACATATAATAAAATTAAATCATTAAATAGTGATAAAAATTATTCCCAGCCCAAATAGTTAGGTAAAAATCTCTAACTAAATGGATATATTTTGTGAAAATAAAATTTAAGAAATAATCACTTGCAATAAAAAATAAACAGTAAAAAAAATTCAGATAATTATTTAGTGATGGATTTTGTCTCTATCTAATTAGCTAGGGATATACCATCACTAAATCCATCGCTAAATTCCCTACTTTTTATTGTGTAGAAATCTACGAAAATATTAGCAACAAAATATTTTCAATCGAACATTTTCATCACTAATCTCAGTTATCTATTGCAAAATTTTAATTAATAAATCAAAAATTCTTTGTTATTCCCTAGTTAATCCCTCGCTAATTAGGTTGGGATTTTAGCCCTAAAAAAATTTCCCTTGTAAAATCCATATTTTCTTGTAATGCATTTAGCTATATAGATAGATAAATACATTGATAGAGAGATAGATAGAAAAATAGATAGATTGATTGAATGATTGATAGTTAGATAGATAGAGATATAGATAGTAGATAGATAGATTGATGATAGATTGATAGACAGATTGATTGAAAGATTGATAGACAGAAAGATAGTTGATTGATAGAAAGATAGATAGACACATAGATAGAATGATAGAAATACAAATAGATAGAGATAGATAAACAAATAGATAATTAGATAGATATACAAATTGAAAGATAGAAAGATAGAAAGATTGATAGACATATAAATAGACAAATAAATAGGCAGATAGATAGATAGGTCAATAGATAGATAGACAAACAGATAGATAGAAAGATAGATAAAAAGATAGATAGACATATAGATAGACAGAGTTATAGACAAATAGTTAGAAAAATAGATATATAGTTAGAAAGATAATAAATAGAAAGATAGATGATAGACAAATTAATATATAGATAGATAGACTGATAGATAGAAAGATAGACAAATGGATAGATAGATAGAAAGACTGATCTATAAATAGATGGACGAATAGATTGACAAATAGACAGACAAACATATAGATAGATAAACTGATTTATAGAAAGATAATTATGTAGATAGATAGAATGCCAGATATTTAGACAAATAGATAGATAGATAGATAGATACACAAATAGAATAATTGAAAATAGATAGAAAATATATATATATATATAAATATATATATATAAAGAGTGATATATAGAGAGATAGAATGATAGATAAATCGATAAATACATAGTTAGATAGACAAATAGATAGAAAAATGGATATGTAGATATATAGTTAGCTAGAAAGATAGATTGATAAAAACATAGATATACAAATTGAAAGATAGATAAGTATATAAATAGATAGAGAGATATATAGATAGATAGATTGATTGATAGACAGATTGATAGACAGATAGAAAGATAGATTTTTAAAAAGATTGAAAAATAGATTGATTGATAAATTGATAAATAAATTTATAAAATTTTGATAGATTGGTAGATAGACGGATATATCGAGAGAAAGATAGATAGAATGATACAAAGATAGATACAAAGATAGATAGATAGAGATATTAGATTGATAGAGATATATATAGATAGATATACAAATAAATAGAAAAATAGAAAGAGAGAAAGATAGATAAATACATAAATAGATAGATAGATAGATAGACTGATAGATAAATAGATGGATAGATAGGCATATTAATAGATATATAGGTAGACAGATAGATTGATAGATAGATAGTAGATAGGTTGAAAGATAAATAGATAGATAGAATGATAGATAGATTAATAGATAGATTGATACAAAGATTGATTGATAGATTTACAGAGAGATCTTTAGAAATATTGATAGACAGAAAGATAGATAAATAGATATATAGATATATAGATTTATAAATAGATATAGATAGATAGAAAGATATACAGATAGATATACAAATAGATAGATATATAGATATATATAGATAGATAAAGAGAAAGAGAGAAAAATAGATAGATAGACAAATAGAAAGTCATAAAGATAGACAAATAGATCAATATATTGATAGATAGATAGATAGGTAGATAGATAGATAGACAGACAGATTGAAAGAAGAAAGATAGATATAAAGAAATAGAAAGATATACAAATAGATTGATTTATTTATAGAAAGATAAGAAATAAATATACAGATTGACAGACATATAAACAAACAGAAAGATAGATAGAGAGATATATAGATAGATAGATAGATAGAAGTGATAGATAGATAGATAGATTGGTTGATTGATTGATTGATTTATAAATTGATAGATAGATAAATAAACAGACAAATAGAATGAATGATGATTGATTGACAGATAGATAGATATAAAATTGATTGATAGATTGATATATATAAAGACTGATAGATAGATAGATGATGATAGATATATATACTGATAAATAGTTAGATAAAAAAAAATTAATAGATAGATAGATATATAGAGTGATTGATTATTAATATATTAATAGATAGATTAATAGTGAGATTGATAGACAGATAGATAAGTAGACAAATAGATAGAAAGATTGATAGATAGATAGATTGGTTGGTAGATAGATAGATAGATTGGTTAATTGACAGATTAAATAGATAGAATGATAGAAAAAGGTAGATTGATTGATAGAAAGATTTATAGATAGATTGATAGAAAGATAGAATGAAAGATAGATAGAGAAAAAGATAGACAGATAGAAAGACATAGATATTTAGATAGATAGATAGATAAATATATAGAAAGATAGATAAATAGATAATTTGATATAATGAAAGATTATTAGACAGAGAGATAAAGATATATATAGATAGATAGATAGAGATAGACAGCTAAATAGATAGATAGACAGATAAATAGATAGATAGATAAATAAATAGATAGATAGATAGATTGATGATTGACAGTTAGATTAATTTATTGATTGGCTGATAGATAAATAGATTGATAGATATAAAAATACATAGGCAGTTAAATAGACAAATAGATAGAAAAATAGATAGTTATATAGATAGACAGTATATATTATATATATATATATATATATATATATAATATATATATTGATAGTCAGATTGATAAAGAGATTGAAGGAAAGATAGATATACAATTTATTGTTAGATATATAGATAGAAAGATAGATAGCTAGATAGATAGATAGATAGACAATTAGATAGACATGTAGATAAATAGATAGATAGAGAGATATATAGACATATAGATAAACAAATAGACAGACAGACAGACAGATAGATATAATGATAAATAGATAGATATATAGATAGATAGATTAATAGATATATTGATTTAAAGATTTTTTTTAATAAACGGTATTTTATCTATTATTAAAGAAACATAACCCTCACTTGTAGGTGGAGGAAAACCATTAACCACATAACTCTATTTATAGGACATTACATTTATAGGACAAGACCCTAACCAAAATAACACAAAATACAGTAATTTATCCTTAGTTAAGTTAACTATGGCAATAGCCACTCTCTTTGTGCTCCTTCATATTAATGTAGCAGTGTAGCAAGCAGCAACAGGTAGATGTTTCACAGCAGCAAGTAGACTCATCTCAGCAGTAGGTATACTAATGGCAGCAACAAGCAGCACTCTACATAGGTATATGCAGTATATAAGATTTGTTCAGGCAGCTTCTTTTTGTTCTCCCATCTTCCTTATTCTTTGTTCAGGCAGTTTTTGATAATATATGCTCCTTTATTTGATGTTGTATCAACATCTGTGTGGAGGCAGCTAATGACAGACAGCGACAGAATCATTCTTAAGGCATCAAGATCATATATATGATATCAGCATGAATTTCTTGAAGCAGCAGCTGGTTCAAGTGACAGGCAGCATATGGGGATAGTGCTGCCCATGTGATCGGACCTCTATCTCTCATCTTCCCCATGTCTCGGGCTCTTCTCTTCACATACTTTCTAAAAAGTTTCCAGCCGTCTTCCTTCCTCATTTATACACTACTGAACCTGTAAAAACCAAAGAGAAAAAACGAACGTGCCTACAAGATAACTTGGCACCCTATTACCCTTATCCCTTGTTAAACTTATACAATATTAGACTAAAACTCCACGGAATTGTCGAATTCTCCTCCTTAACATCCTGCAAGGAAAGTCCAAATACATATTTATAGATATGCACTATTCTGCCGAAATGCAGAATTAACACATCTTGCAATGAATTCTCCTTCATTTATACCCTATTATTCTTCTTAACATCCTGCAAGGAAAGTCCAAATACATATTTAAAGATATGCACTATTCTGCCGAAATGCAGAATTAACACATTCATAACTCTAACCTGTATGCTTCTTTTTTAGATTCAATATTCTAAATTATGATTTAAGTTTTATTTTATTTTTAAAGATGGCTCAACCTCCACCCTTCCATTCCATTAAGTATGAGGCAGAAATTCCCTGCAATGTCGAATTTCGCACGATCTAACAGGAGGGTGAGACTTTGTCATACCTTCGTGGTCTGTTTATTTGTTCTAATATAAGGAAATCCCATTTTATCTAAACATGTTATTCCCTTTAGTTTATTTGGCATGGATTCCACGTTATATTCTATATCACCTCTAGTGGTGCCTATTCTAGATAGACTATCCGCCAGATATTAGCTTCTCTATATATATGTGTTATTGAGGCCTTCAGTTCATCCAAAAGGCTAAGAATTACTTCTAGGTCCACTTCATACCTCCATAATATTTTCTTGTTAATTACTGTTTCGACTAAAAATTTCGAGTCTACCTGAACTTCTATATTTTTAAAATTTAGCTGCGTACATATCTCTAACCCTAATTTCAATGCTTTAATTTCTGATTCTAGGGCGAGGAGGCTCTACTAGATCTGGTGAAAGCTCTC
>JAREIK010005725.1:0-43467 GCA_029783825.1 Sapria himalayana | reverse complement strand
TTATATTTGTCGCAAAAAAATATTGTAAAATTTTATAACAATAACTATAAAAATTAAAATCAATAAAATTATATTCATAAAATATCAAAAAAATTTCTATAATTTTTTCTCATTTTCATAGGTTATACCTTTGAAAATATAATAATATTTAAAATTTTTTGAAATGTGAATACAATACTTAGTTATAATAATATTAATAATTATATATCATATAAATTCAATATAAACAATTTTATTGATATAAATTATAATAATGATCAAAATTAAATTTATAAACTATTGATATTAAGATAGATATTAATTAAAAAATAATTACAAAACCCAAATTGGTTCAATATTATAGTAAAATATATTTCTAGATAATAATTTTTAATTTTTAAAATTTTACTTCTTTTAAAAGCATATATATTTTTTAAATTATATTTGTCACACTCATAATTTATTTTGTAATAAATATTTCTTTAAAAATAAACTAATAAATAACTAAAATGAATATTTAAAATTATAATAATTAGAATTAAAAATTAGATTTATTAATTATTAAGTAGTATATAGTGGTTTAATGGTTTATGTATTTTGGCATTACGGGGTTTAAAAGTTTACTGATTTAACTGTGTATGCATTTAGTTGTTTATAGATGTTATTTAAAAATAAATCAAAAAATTTATTTTTTTATATTTTCAAATGTAATAACCTTTGAAAATATAATAATTTTTAAATTTTTTTAAAAGTGAATACTATATTTAGTTATAATAATCATTATATTTATATATCATATAAATTCAATATAAATATTTTTATTTATAAATATTCTAATAATGATCAAAGAATAAATTAATAATCTATTATTAATAAGATAGATATCAATTTAAATATAATTACAAAACCTAAAATGATTCAGAAACAAAGCAAAATATATTACTATATAATAATTTTTTGTTTTGAATTTTTTTTCTTTTAAAAAGTTTATCTATATTTTTTGATGAAAAATAATTATATAAATTATATTTGTCTAACTCAATTTATTTTGTAATTAATAATTATATAAAAATAAACGAATAAATAATTAAAATGAATATTTTTAATTATAATGAAAAAAATAATATTGAGATTTATTATTTATTATTTAGGGTATACCGGTTTAAAATGATTATCTATTTAGTGTTTTCGAGATTTAGGAGTTATTGATTTAAGTATTTAGGCATTTAGTGGTTTATAGGATTTATTTAAACAATGAAATAACAAAAAAATTATTTTTGTTATTTTTTCACATTTTCAAAGGTTAAGACATTTGAAAATATAATAATTTTAAAATATTTTTAAAATGTGAATAAAATATTTAGTAATAATAATCATTATAATTATATATAATATAAACTAATTATAAATAAATTTATTGATAGATATGATATCAATTATCAAAAAATAAATTAATAGTCTATTATTAATATGATAGATATAAATTAAAATATAATTACAAAACCTAAAATGATTCAAAATCAATGTAAAATTTATTACTAAATAATTATTTTTAGTTTTTAAAATTTTACTTCTTATTATAAGATTATATTTTTTTTATTAAAAGTAAATTATTAATATTATATTTGTTTGACTAATTATTTATTTTGTAATTAATATTTATATAAAAAATAAACTAATAAATATTTAAAATGAATATTTAAAATTATAATGAGTACAAATTAAAATGAGATTTAAGATTTATTATTGCTGTATATGTAATTTATTTTTTGATTATCTGTTTGTATAACCAAATATTTATTCTTTTTTAATATTTTCATGTAAGTGTAGGAAAGAAATATTAAGAGGCCAGGGATGCTGCAGTAGGACAATAACGGAGGTCACGTTGACCGGATAGCAGGCCGAAATTGGAGTAGAGCCTGTCCCGTCTCATGATTCGACCCGCTCCGGTTAAATGAACCAAGAGAAATGTTAATATAAAATGTTTTGTAATTTTATTTTCGGGTGGTTGTTTTTGGACCCGTGGAACTGTTCATCATCTCTCTCTCTCTCTCTTCACTCTGTGCGATTTATCGCGACTATTCTGTATGCTGCATTTGTAAGACATTTCTATTACTTTAATCTATAATGCATAAGCATTTTCTGGTGGATTTAGCTAGTCGTACTGAGCGACTAGCGAACCACATTATTTTCGGTGTTTATTTCTCATTTTTTGATTCTATCTTGGATGGTTGCTTAATTGGGATATATATATTGCTTGTTTTCTGTTGTTTCTGTGTTTCTGTATCTCAATCTCACAACCGTGGAAGCACAATTGCTCAACAATTATATATGGTATCCGGGTTTAATGGATCAATTATTTATGGGTTTTGTCGTTTAGAAGTTTAGCAATTTATGTTTTTAGGCATTTAGTGGTATATAGGTTTTATTTATATAATAAAAATAAAAAAAAATTTGATTTTTTTTAGATTTTCAAAGGTTATAACCTTTGAAAATAAAATAATTTTTAAAATCTTTTGAAATGAGAATACCATGTATAATTATATTTATCTTATTAATTATATATCATATAAATTCAATATAAATAATTTTAATGATATATATTATTATAATGATCAAAAATTAAATTAATAAACTATTATTAATAATATAAATATTAATTAAAATAGATTTACATAACACAAATTGTTTCAAAATCAAATAAAAATATATTACTAAATAATAATATTTAATTTTTAAATTTTTCCATCTTTTTATCAGCTTATATTTTGTTATGATTAAAAATAAATTATATAAATAATATCTGTCTCACTCGAAATTTATTTTGTAATTAATTTTTCTAAAAAATTAAAATATAAATAATTAAAATGAATATTTAAAATTATAATAAATAGAAATAAAAATGATATTTATTATTTATTAAGTAGTATATAGCTGTTATAAGGTTTATGTATTTAGGGGTTTCGGGTTTTATGAGCTACTGATTTAAGTAAGTAAGCATTAAGTGGGCTAAATGTTTTATTTAAAAAAAATAACAAAAAATTTATTTTTTGTATTCTTTCTCATTTTTTAAGTTTATAACCTTTGAAAATATAATAATTTTTAAATTTTTTTCAAAAGTAAATACAATATATATTTATAATAATCATAATAATTATATATCATATAAATTCAATATAAACAATTTTATTGATAGATATTCTAATAATTATCAAAAAATAAATTAAAAATCCATTATGAATAAGATTGATATTACATAAAATATTATATCAAAGCCTAAAATGATTCAAAAGCAAAGAAAAATAAATTACTTAATAATAATTATTTGTGTTTAAATTTGTATTCATTTTATAAGCTTATCAATTTTTTGATGCAAAATAATTTTATTAAATTATATTTTTAACTCATAATTTATTTTATAATTAATACATAAATATAAATAAAAAACTTAACAATCAAAATGAATTTTTTAAAGTATAATGAAAACAAATAAAAATGATATTTTTTAATTATTATTTAGGGTATATTGGTTTAAAGGATTATCTATATAGGGGTATCGGACTTTGTAGTCTAGTGATTTATGTGTTTAGGCATTTAGTGATTAATAGGTTTTATTTAAACAATGAAATAACAAAAAAAATATATTTTTTTTCATATGTTCAAAGGTTATAAACTTTAAAAATATAATAATTTTTAAATTTTTTTCAAAAGTGAATTCAATATTTAGTTATAATAATCATTATATTTATATATCATATAAATTCAATATAAATATTTTTATTGATAAATATTCTAATACTGATGAAAAAATAACTTAATAATCTATTATTAATAAGATAGATATCAATTAAAATATAATTACAAAACCTAAAATGATTCATAAGCAAGGCAAAATATCTTACTATATAATAATTTTTTGTTTGAAATTTTTTTTTCTTTTAAAAAGTTTATCTATAATTATTTTGATGAAAAATAATTTATATAAATTATATTTGTGCAACTCATAATTTATTTTGTAATTAATATTTATATAAAAATAAACAATAAATAATTAAAATGAATATTTAAAATTATAATTAAAAAATGAGATTTATTATTTATTATTTAGGGTATACCGGTCTAATTTAAATTAGATCTGTCTTACTAATAATTTATTTTGCACTTAATATTTATATAAAAATAATCTAAAAATTAATTAAAATAAAAATTAAAAATTATACTCAATAAAATTAAAATGATATTTTTGATATATTATTAATGTATACTAGTTTAATGGTTTAAGTATTTAGAGGTTTTTTCATTTAGGATTTTAGCGATATATATTTTTAGGCTTTTAGTGGTTTATACGTTTTATTTAAAAAAATAAAATATCAAAAAAAAATTTATAATTTTTTATCATTTTCATAGGTTATAACCTTTGAAAATATAATAATATTTAAAATTTTTTGAAATGTAAATACAATACTTAGTTATAATAATATTAATAATTATATATCATATAAATTCAATATAAACAATTTTATTGATATATATTATAATAATGATCAAAATTAAATTTTTAAACTATTGATATTAAGATAGATATTAATTAAAAACTAATTACAAAACCCAAATTGATTCAAAATTATAGTAAAATATATTTCTGGATAACAATTTTTAAATTTTAACTTCTTTTATAAGCATATATATTTTTTAAATTATATTTGTTGCACTCATAATTTATTTTGTAATAAATATTTCTATAAAAATAAACTAATAAATAATTAAAATGAATATTTAAAATTATAATAAATAGAATTAAAAATTAGATTTATTAATTATCAAGTAGTATATAGCGGTTTAATGGTTTATGTATTTTGGCAATACGATGTTTATGAGCTTACTTATTTAACTGTGCATGCATTTAGTTGTTTATAGGTAGTTATTTAAAAAAATATCAAAAAATTTATTTTTTTTATTTTTTGATATTTTAAAATGTTAAAACCTTTGAAAGTATAATAATTTTTAATTTTTTTTCAAAAGTCAATACAATATTTATTTATAATAATTCTTATATTTATATAGCATATAAATTCAATATAAATTTTTTTATTGATAAATATTCTAATAATGATCAAAGAATATATTAATAATCTATTATTAATAAGATAGATATCAATTTAAATATAATTACAAAACCTAAAATGATTCAGAAGCAAAGCAAAATATATTACTATATAATAATTTTTTGTTATGAATTTTTTCTCTTTTAAAAAGTTTATCTATATTTTTTTGATAAAAAATAATTATATAAATTATATTTGTCTAACTCAATTTATTTTGTAATTAATAATTATATAAAAATTAATGAATAAATAATTAAAATGAATATTTTAAATTATAATGAAAAAAATAATATTGAGATTTATTATTTATTATTTAGGGTATACCTGTTTAAAATGATTATCTATTTAGGGTTTTCGAGATTTAGGAGTTATTGATTTAAAAATATTGGCATTTAGTGGTTTATTGGATTTATTTAAACAATGAAATAACAAAAAAATTATTTTTGTTATTTCTTCACATTTTCAAAGTTTATAACATTTGAAAATAAAATAATTTTAAAATTTTTTTAAAATGTGAATAAAATATTTAGTAATAATAATTATTATAATTATATATAATATAAACTAATTATAAATAATTTTATTGATAGATATGATATCAATTATCAAAAAATAAATTAATAAACTATTATTAATATGATAGATATAAATTAAAATATAATTACAAAACCTAAAATGATTCAAAATCAATGTAGAATTTATTACTAAATAATAAATTTTTGTTTTTAAAATTTTACTTCTTTTTATAAGATTATATTTTTTTTAAAGTAAATTATTAATATTATATTTGTCTGACTCATTATTTATTTTGTAATTAATATTTATATAAAAAATAAATTAATAAATATTTAAAATGAATATTTACAATTATAAAGAATATAAATTTAAATAAGATTTAAGATTTATTATTGCTACATATGTAATTTATTTTTTGATAATCTGTTTGTATAAACATATATTTTTTATTTTTTAATATTTTCATGTAAGTGCAGGAAAGGAAATATTAAGAGGCTGGGGATGCTGCAGTAGCACAATAACAGAGGTCACACTGACAGGACAGCGGGCCGAAATTGGAGCAGAGCCTGACCCGTCTCATGATTTGATCCGCTCCGGTTAAATGAACCGAGAGAAATATTAATATAAAATGTTTTGTAATTTTATTTTCGGGTGGATGTTTTTGGACCCGTGGAACTGTTCATCATCTCTTTCTCTTCTCTCTGTGCGATTTATCACGACTATTCTGTGTGCTGCATACTGTAAGACATTTCTGTTGCTTTAATCTGTAACACAAAAGCATTTTCTAGTGGATTTAGCTAGTCGTACTAAGGGACTAGCGAACCACATTATTTTCGGTGTTTATTTCTAATTTTTTGATTCTATCATGGATGGTTGCTGAATTAGGATCTATATATTGCTTGTTTTCTGTTGTTTCTGTGTTTGTGTATCTCAATCTCACTACCGTGGAAGCACAATTGCCCAACAATTATATATGGTATACCGGTTTAATGGATTGATTATTTAGGGGTTTTGTCGTTTAGAGTTTAGCAATTTATGTTTTTAGGCATTTAATGGTATATTGGTTTTATTATATAGGTTTTAAAAACAAAAATTTTTTTTTTGATTTTTTTTGATTTTCAAAGGTTATAACCTTTGAAAATAAAATAATTTTTAAAATCTTTTGAAATGTGAATATCATGTATAATTATATTAATCTTATTAATTATATACATATAAATTCAATATAAATAATTTTAATGATAGATATTATAATAATGATCAAAAATTAAATTAATAAACTATTATTAATAATATAAATATTAATTAAAATATATTTACATAACACAAAATGATTCAAAATCAAATAAAAATATATTACTAAATAATAATATTTAATTTTTAAATTTTTCCATCTTTTTATAAGCTTATATTTTTTTTATTAAATAATAAATTATTTAAATAATATCTGTCTCACTCGAAATTTATTTTGTAATTAATTTTTCTAAAAATTAAAATATAAATAATTAAAATGAATATTTAAAATTATAATAAATAGAAATAAAAATGAGATTTATTATTTATTAAGTAGTATACAGCTGTTATAAGGTTTATGTATTTAGGGGTTGCGGGTTTTATGAGCTACTAATTTAAGTAAGTAAACATTTAGTGGTCTATAGGTTTTATTTAAAAAAGAAATAACAAAAAAATTATTTTTTGTATTCTTTCTCATTTTTTAAGATTATATAACCTTTGAAAATTTAATAATTTTTAAATTTTGTTCAAAAGTGAATAATATTAATTTATATTAATCATAATAATTATATATCATATAAATTCAATATAAACAATTTTATTGATAGATATTCTAATAATTATCAAAAAATAAATTAAAAATCTATTATGAATAAGATTAATATTACTTAAAATATAATATCAAAACCTAAAATGATTCAAAAACAAAGAAAAATATATTACTTAATATTAATTATTTGTTTTTAAATTTTTATTCTTTTTATAAGCTTATCTATTTTTTGATGAAAAATAATTTTTATAAATTATATTTTTAACTCATAATTTATTTTATAATTAATATATATATATAAATAAAAAACTAAACAATCAAAATGAATTTTATTAGATTATAATGAAAACAAATAAAAATGAGATTTATTAATTATTATTTAGGGTCAACTCGTTTAAACGATTATCTATATAGTGGTATCAAGATTTTGTAGTTTAGTGATTTAAGTGTTTAGGCATTTAGTGATTTATATGGTTTATTTAAACAATGATATAATAAAAAAAATATTTTTTTTCACATGTTCAAAGGTTATAATCTTTGAAAACATAATAATTTTAAAATTTTTTTCAAAAGTGAATACAATATTTAGTTATAATAATTATTCAATTTATATATCATATAAATTAAATATAATTATTTTTATTGATAAATATGCTAATAATGATCAAAAAATAAATTAATAATATATTATTAATAAGTTAGATATCAATTAAAATATAATTACAAAACCTAAATTGATTCAGAAACAAAGTAAAATATATTACTATATAATAATTCTTTGTTTTTAATTTTCTACAATATTTAATAAGTTTATCTATATTTTTATGTTGAAAAATAATTTATATAAATTATATTTTTCTATCTTATAATTTATTTTGTATTTAATATTTATATAAAAATAAACAAAGAAAAAATTAAAATGAATATTTAAAATTATAATGAAAAAAAAATGAGATTTATTATTTATTATTTATTATTTAGGACATACCTGTTTAAAAAAGTTATCTATTTAGGGTTTTCGAGATTTAGAAGTTATAGATTTAAGTATTTAGGCATTTAATTGTTTATAGCTTTTATATACACAATGAAATAACAAAAAATTTATTTTTGATATTTTTTCAAATTTTCAAATGTCATAACATTTGAAAATATAATAATTTTAAAATTTTTTAAAAATATGAATACAATATTTAGTAATAATAATTATTATCACTATATATAATATAAAATAAATATAAACAATTTTATTGATAATATTATATCAATTATCAAGAAATAAATTAATAAACTATCATTAATATGATATATATAAATTAAAATATAATTAAAAAACATAAAATGATTCAAAAGCAAAGTAAAATTTATTACTAAATAATAATCTTTTTTTTTGCATCATTTTATAAGCTTATATTTTTTTTGGGGAAAAATATATTATTTAAATTATATTTGTCACTCATAATTTATTTTGTAATTAAGATTTCTATAAATTATTTAAATTATATTTAAGGTTTACGAGTTTAAAGGTTTAGGTATTTAGGGGCTTCGGGGTTTATAAGTTTTGAGATTTATGTATTCAAGCATTTAATGGTTTATTAGTTTTATTTTAACAATGATATATCATATAATTTATTTTTGTTATTTTTTCTCATTTTTTGAAGGTTATAACCTTGGAAAATATAACAATTTTTAAATTTTTTTATATGTGAATACTATATTTAGTTATGATAATCTTAATAATTATATATCATGTTAATTCAATATAAACAATTATATTGATAGATATTACATTAATGATCAAAAAATAAATTAATAAACTATTATTAATAAGATAGATATTTTTTAAAATATATTTGCAAAACAAAATTTATTCAAAATCAGAGTAAAATATAATAGTAAATAATAATTTTTTTGATGTTTTGTTCTTTTTATAAGTTTATATTTTTGTTATTAAAAGTATATTATTTAAATTATATTTGTCTTCCACATAATTTATTTTTAATTTATAATTCTATAAAAATAAACTAATAAATAATTAAAATGAATATTTAAAATAATAATGAATACAAATATTATTGTGATTTATTATTTAATTCAGGATATACTAGTTTAATGGTTTAAGTATTTAGGTGTTTTGGGGTTTAGTGATTTAAGTGTTTAGGACTTTAGTGATTTATAGTTTTTATTTAAAGAATTAAAAAATAAAAAATTTAATTTTTAAATTTTTAAAAATTTTTATTTTTTTAAATGTTAAAATAATATTTAGTTATAATATTTTTAATAATTATATATAATGTAAACTCAATATAAATAATTTTATTAAAAGATATTATAATAATAATCAATAAAAAATTAATAAACTATTATTAATAAGAATGATATAAATTAAAATATAATTGCAAAAACTAAAATGATTCAAAATCAAAATAAAATATATTACAAAATAATAAATTTTTATTTTTAAAATTTTGACTCTTTTTATAAGCCTATATATTTTTTTTGATAAAAAATACTTTCTTTAAAATAGATCTGTCTCACTAATAATTTATTTTGTAATTAATATTTCCATAAAAATAAACTGAAAAATAATTAAAATAAAAATTTAAAATTACACTTAATAAAAATTAAAATGAAATTTATGATTAGTTATTAATGTATACAAATTTAATAGTTTAAGTATTTAGAAGTTTTGTCATTTAGGAGTTTAGCGATTTATGTTTTTACGCATTTAGTGGTTTATAAGTTTTATTTAATCAATAAAATAACAAAAAAAAATTTTGTATGTTTTTGTTATTTTCATAGGTCATAACCTTTGAAAATATAATACTATTTAAAATTTTTTGAAATGCAAATACAATAATTAGTTATAATGATTTTAATAATTATATATTATATAAATTCAATATAAACAATTTTATTGATAGATATTATAATAATGATCAAAAATTAATTAATAAACTATTAATAAAAAGATAGATATTAATTAAAAAATATTTACAAAACCCAAATTGATTCAAAATTAAAGTAAATTTAATATTGGATAATAATTTTTAATTTTTAAAATTTTACTTCTTTTATAAGCGTATATATTTTTTTGATTAAAAATAAATTATTTAAATTATATTTATCACATTCATAATTTATTTTGTAATATATATTTCTATAAAATAAACTTATAAATAATTAAAATGAATATTTAAAATAATAATAAATTGAAATAAAAATTAGATTTCTTAATTATTAAGTAGTATATAGCAGTTTAATGGTTTATGTATTTAGGCATTACCAACCTTAGGAATTTACTGATTTTATTGTATAAGCATTTAGTGGTTTATAGGTTTTATTAAAAAATTAAAATAACAAAATATTTATTTTTATTATTTTTTGATATTTTCAAAGGTTATAACATTTGAAAATATAATAAATTTTAAATTTTTTCAAATTGTGAATTCTATATTTAGTTATAATAATCATTGTATTTATATATCATATAAATTCAAATATATACAATATTATTGATAAATATTCTAAAAATGATCAAAAAATAAATTAATAATCTATTATTAATAAGATAGATATCAATTAAAATATGATAAAAATACTTAAAATGATTCAAAAGAAATCAAAATATATTACTCAATAATAATTTGTTGTTTTGAAAATTTTTTTCTTTTAAAAAGTTTTTCCATATTTTTTTGATGAAAATTACTTTATATAAATTATATTTGTCTAACTCATAATTTATTTTTTAATTAATATTTATATAAAAATAAACAAATAAATAATTAAAATGAATATTTAAGATTATAATGAAAAAAATAATATTGAGATTTATTCTTTATTATTTTGGGTATACCAGTCTAATTTAAATTAGATCTGTCTCACTAATAATTTATTTTGTAATTAATATTTCTATAAAAATAAACTGATAAATAATTAAAATAAAAATTTAAAATTATACTGAATAAAAAATAAAATGAGATTTATGAATTATTATTAATGTATACCAGTTTAATATTTTAAGTTTTTAGAGGTTTTTATTTATGACTTTAGTGATTTATGTTTTTAGGCATTTAGTGATATATAGGTTTTATTTAAACAATGAAATAACAAAAAAATTATTTTTGATATTTTTTCAAATTTTCAAAGGTTATAACCTTTGAAAATATAATAATTTTAAAATTTTTTAAAAATGTGAATACAATATTTAGTAATATTAATCATTATAATTATATATAATATAAAATAAATATAAACAATTTTATTGATAGATATGATATCAATTATCAAAAAATAAATTAATATGCTATTATTAATTTGATAGATATAAATTAAAATATAATTGCAAAAAATATTCAAAATCTAAGTAAAATTTATTAGTAAATAATAATTTTTCTAGTTTTTGCTTCTTTTTATAAGCATATATTTTTTTTAATGAAAAATAAATTATTTAAATTATATTTGTATAACTCATAATTTATTTTGTAATTTATATTTTAATAAATTATTAAAATTATATTTAAGGTTTACGAGTTTAAAGATTTAAGTATTTAGGAGATTTTGTGTTTAGGAGTTTAGAGGTTTAAGTGTTTAGGCATTTAGTGGTTTATAAGTTTTTATTTAAACAATGATATAGCAATAAATTTATTTTTATTATTTTTTAATTTTTTAAGGTTATAACATATGAAAATATAATAATTTTTAAATTTTTTTCAAATGTAAATATAATATTTTGTTATGATAATCTTAATAATTATAAGTCATTTAAATTCAATATAAATAATTACATTGCTAGATATTATAATAATGATCAAAAAAAATTTAATAAATTATTATTAATAAGATAAATATTATCTAAAATATATTTGCAAACTCTAAATTTATTCAAAATCAAAGTAAAATATATTACTTAATAATAATTTTTTTAATGTTTTGCTTTTTTTATAAATTTATACTTTTGTTATTATAAATAAATTATTTAAATTAATTTGTCTTACTCATAATTTATTTTATAATTTATAATTCTATAATAATATACTAATAAATAATTAAAATAATTATTTAAAATTATAATGAATACAAATAAAATTGAGATTTATTATTTATTATTCAGGATATATCGGTTTAAAGGTTTAAGTAATTAGGTGTTTTTGGGTTTAGGAGTTTAGTGATTTAAGTGTTTAGACCTTTAGTGATTTATAGTTATTATCTAAAGAATTAAAAAACAAAAAATTTAATTTTTTGCATTTTTTAAATTTTTGAAGGTTGTAACCTATGAAAATATAATAAGTTTAAATTTTTTTAAATGTGAATATAATATTTAGTTATAATAATATTAATAATTTTATATAATTTAAACTAAATATAAATAATTTTATTAATAGATATTATAATAATGATCAAAAAATAAATTAATAAACTATTATTAATAAGAAAGAAATAAATTTAAATATAATTGTAGAATCTAAAATGATTCAAAATCAAAATAAGATATATTACTAAATAATAATTTTTTATTTTAAAAATTTTGCTTCATTTTATAATCGTATATATTTTTTTGATAAAAAATAAATTATTTAAATTATATCTGTCTCAAAATAATTTATTTTGTAATTAATATTTCTATAAAAAAAATTGATAAATAATTAAAATGAATATTTAAAATTATAATGAATACTAATAAAAAAGAGATATATGATTTATTATTTAGGGTATACCTATTTAATGGTTTATGTTTTTTGTGGTTTTGGGGTTAAAAAGTTTATTGATTTATATGTTTGCACATTTAGGTGTTTATAAGTTTAATTTAATCAGTGAAATAACAAAAAATTTATTTTTATGAATTTTTGTGATTTTCAAAGGTTATAACCTTTGAAAATATAATAATTTTTTAATCTTTCTAAAATATGAATACAATATTTAGTTATATTAATCTTAATAATTATATTTGATGTAAATTTAATATAAAAAATTTTATTAATATATATTTCTATAATGATAAAAAAATACATTAATAAAATATTATTAATAAGATAGATATTAATTAATGTATATTTGTAGAACACAAAATAATTCAATATCAAAGTAAATTATTTTACTAAATAAAATTTTAAATTTTTGAAATTTTGTTTATTTTTATAAGCTTATTTTTTTTTCATAAAAAATAATATATTTAAATTATATGTCTCACTCCTTATTTATTTTGTAATTAATATTTATATAAAAATAAACTAAAAATTAAATAAAATGAATATTTAAAATTATAATGAATACAAATAAAAATGAAATTTATTATTTATTATTTAGGTTATATAGGTTTAATGGTTTAAGTATTTAGTGGGTTTTGGGGTTAAGGAGTCTAGATATATAAATGATTAGGCATTTAGTGGTTTATATATTTTATTTAAATAATAAAATAATAAAAAAATATTTTTGTGATTTTTTATCATTTTTGAAGGTTATAACCTTGGAAAATATAATAATTTTTATATTTTTTCAAATGGAAATATAATATTTAGTTATAAATTTTGTCATAGTAAAATATATTACTAAATGATATTTTTTGTTTTTAAATTTTTACTTCTATTTATAAGCTTATATTTATTTTTTTGATTAAAAATAAATAATAAAAATTATATTTGTCTCACTCTTTATTTATTTTGCAATTAATATTATAAAAAATAAGCTAATAAATAATTAAAATGAATATTTAAAATTATAATGAATACAAATTAAAATGACATTTATGATTTATTATATATGGTATACCAGTTTAATGGATTGTTAATTTAGGGGTTTTGTCATTTAAGAGTTTTGAAATTTATGTTTTTAGTTATTTAGTAGTTTATAGTTTTTAATTATATAAAAAAAATTTTTTTTGATTTTATCTGATTTTCAAAGTTTATAACCTTTGAAAATAATATAATTATTAAAATTTTTGGAAATGTGAATACCATGTATAATTATATTAATCTTACTAATTATATAACATATAAATTCAATATAAACACTTTTTAAGATAGATAGTATAATAATGATCAAAAATTAAATTAATTAACTATTATTAATGATATAAATATTAATTAAAATATATTCACATAACACAAAATGATTCAAAATCAAATCAAAATATATTACTATATAATAATATTTAATTTTTAAATATTTCCTTCTTTTTATAAGCTTATATTTTTTATTGGTTAAAAATAAATTATTTAAATAATATTTGACTTACTCAATTTTTTTGTAATTAATTTTTTTAAATAATTAAACTATAAATAACTAAAATAAATATTTAAAATTATAATAAATAGAAATAAAAATGAGATTTATTATTTATTAAGTTGTATAAAGCTGTTAAATGGTTTATGTATTTAGCGGTTTCGGGGTCTATGAGCTTACTGATTTAAGTAAGTAATCATTTAATGATCTATAGGTTTTATTTTAAAAATTAAATAACAAAAAATTTATTTTTATTATTTTTTCTCATTTTTTAAGGTTATAACCGTTTAAAATATAATAATTTTTATATTTCTTTACAAAAGTGAATACAATATATATTTATAATAATCATAATAAGTATATATCATATAAATTCAATATAAACAATTTTATTGATATATATTCTATTAATTATCAAAAAATAAATTAAATATCTATTATGAATAAGATTGATATTACTTAAAATATAATATCAAAACCTTAAATGATTCAGAAGCAAAACAAAATATATCACTAAATAATAATTATTTGTTTTTAAATTTTTATGATTTTTATAAGCTTATCTATTTTTTGATGAAATATATTTTTAATAAATTAATTTTTTAACTCATAATTTATTTTATAATTAATATATATATATATAATAAATAACTAAACAATCAAAATTAATTTTTTAAATTATAATGAAAACAAATAAAGATGAGATTTATTAATTCTTATTTAGGGTTTACTAGTTTAAAGAATTATCTATATAGAGGTATCAGGATTTTGTAGTTTAGTGATTTAAGTGCTTAGACATTTAGTGGTGTATAGGTTTTATTTAAACAATGAAATAACAAAAAAATTTATTTTTTTTTATTTTTTGACATTTTTAAATGTTATAAACTTTGAAAATATAATAATTTTTAAATTTTTTTCAAAAGTGAATTCAATATTTAGTTATAATAATAATTATATTTATATATCATATAAATTCAATATAAATATTTTTATTGAAAAATATTCTAATACTGATGAAAAAATAACTTAATAATCTATTATTAATAAGATAGATATCAATTAAAATATAATTACAAAACCTAAAATGATTCATAAGCAAAGCAAAATATCTTACTATATAATAATTTTTTGGTTTGAAATTTTTTTTCTTTTAAAAAGTTTATCTATATTATTTTGATGAAAAATAATTTATATAAATTATATTTGTGCAACTCATAATTTATTTTGTAATTAATATTTATATAAAAATAAACAAATAAATAATTAAATTTGAATATTTAAAATTAAAATGGAAAAAAAATGAGATTTATTCTTTATTATTTAGGATATACCTAGTTTTATTTAAATTAGATCTGTCTCACTAATAATTTATTTTGTAATTAATATTTCTATAAAAATAACTGATAAATAATTAAAATAGAAATTTAAAACTTACTGAATAAAAATTAAAATGAGATTTATAATTTATTATTAATGTATACCAGTTTAATGGTTTTGACATTTAGAAGTTTAGAGATTTATGTTTTTAGGCATTTAGTATTTTATAGGTTTTATTTAAACAATAAAATAACAAAAAAAAATTCGTAATATTTTTTCATTTTCAGAGGTTATAACCTCTGAAAATATAATAAAATTTAAGATTTTCTGAAATGTGAAAATAATATTTAGTATAATAATATTAATAATTATATATCATATAAATTCAATATAAATAATTTTATTGATAGATATTATAATAATGATCAAAAATTAAATTAATAAACAATTAATAATAAGATCGATATTAATTAAAAAATATTTAGAAAACCTAAATTGATTCAAAATTAATGTAAAATATAATACTAAATAATAATTTTTAATTTTTAAAATTTACTTCTTTTATAAGCGTATTTATCTTTTTGATTAAAAATAAATTATTTAAAATATATTTGTCGCACTCATAATTTATTTTCTAATAATTATTTCTATAAAAATAAACTAATAAATAATTAAAATGAATATTTAAATTTATAATAAATAGAAATAAAAATTAGATTTATTAATTATTATGTATTATATAGCGGTTTAATGGTTTATGTATTTAGGTATTATGGGGTTTAGAAGTTTATTGATTTAATTATGTATGCATTTAGTGGGTTATAGGTTTTATTTAAAATATAAAATAACAAAAAAATTATTTTTATTATATTTTGATATTTTCAAAGGTTATAACCTTTGAAAATATAATAATTTTTAATTTTTTTTCAAAAGTGAATTTAATATTTAGTTATAATAATCATTATATTTATATTTCATATAAATTTAATATAAATAATTTTATTGATAGATATTATAATAATTATCAAAAAATAAAATAATAATCTATTATTAATAAGATAGATATCAATTAAAAAATAATTACAATACTAAAAATGATTCATAAGCAAAGCAAAATATATTACTATATAATATTTTTTGTTTTGAAATTTTTTTTCTTTTTAAAAGTTTATCTATATTTTTTTGTTGAAAAATAATTTATATAAATTATATTTGTCTAACTCATAATTTATTTTGTAATTAATATTTATATAAAAATAAACAAATAAATATTAAAATGAATATTTAAAATTATAATTAAAAAAAATGATATTTATTCTTTATTATTTAGGGTATACCACTTTAATTTAAATTATATATGTCTTACTAATAATTTATTTTTTAATTAATATTTATAAAAAAAATAAACCGTTAAATAATTAAAATAAAAATTAAAAATTATACTGAATAAAAATTAAAATGATATATATGAATTATTATTAATGTATACTAGTTTAATGGTTTAAGTATTTAGAGGTTTTGTTATTTAGAAGTTTAGTGATTTATGTTTTTATGCATTTTGTGTTTTATAGGATTTATTTAAACAATGAAATAACAAAAAAATTATTTTTGATATTTTTTCACATTTTTAAAGATTATAACATTTGAAAATATAATAATTTTTAAATTTTTTAAAATGTAAATATAATATTAAGTTATAATAATTATAATAATTATAACACATTTAAATTCAATATAAATAATTACATTGCTAGATATTATAATATTGATCAAAAAGAATTATTAAACTATTATTAATAACATAAATATTATTTAAAATATTTTTGCAAAATCTAAATTTATTCAAAATTAAATTAAAATATATTACTAAATAATAATTTTTTTTAATGTTTTTCTTTTTTTAAAAGTTTATTTTTTGTTTTTAAAAATAAATTATATAAATTATATTTGTCTTACTCATAATTTATTTTGTAATTTATAATTCTATAATAATAAACTAATAAATAATTAAAATGAATATTTAAAATTATAATGAATACAAATAAAATTGAGATTTATTATTTATTATTCAGGATATACCAGTTTAATGGTTTAAGTATTTAGGTGTTTTATGGATTAGGAGTTTCTTGATTTAATTGTTTAGACCTTTAGTGATTTATAGTTTTTATATAAAGAATGAAAAAACAAAAAATTTAATTTTTTGATTTTTTTTAATTTTTGAAGGTTATAATCTTTGAAAATATAATAATTTTAAAATTTTTTTCAAAAGTGAATACTATATTTAGTTATAGTAATATTTATATTTATATATCATATAAATTCAATATAAATATTTTTATTGAAAAATATTCTAATAATGATCAAAAAATAAATTAATAATTTATAATTAATAAGATAGATATCAATTAAAATATAATTAAAAAACATAAAATGATTCATAAGCAAAGCAAAATATAATACTATATAATAAGATAGATATCAATTAAAATATTATAAAATATATTACTATATAATTAAAAAAGTTTATCTATATTTTTTTGATTAAAAATAATTTATATAAATTATATTTGTGTAACTCTAAATTTATTTTGTTATTAATATTTATATAAAAATAAACAAATAAATATTAAAATGAATATTAAAAATTATAATAAAAAAAAGATATTTATTCTTTATTATTTAGGGTATACCGGTTTAATTTAAATTATATCTGTTTAGCTAATAATTTATTTTGTAATTAATATTTCTAAAAAAACAAACTGTTAATTAATTAAAATACAAATTTAAAATTATACTGAATAAAAATTAAAATGAGATTTATGAATTATTATTAATATATACTAGTTTAATGGTTTAAGTATTTAGAAGTTTTGTCGTTGAGAAGTTTAGTGATTTATGTTTTTAGGCATTTAGTGGTTTATAGGTTTTATTTAAACAATGAAATACCAAAAAAATTATTTTTGATATTTTTTAACATTTTCAAAGGTTATAACATTTGAAAATATAATAATTTTTAAATTTTTTTCATAAATAAATATAATATTTAGTTATAATAATCTTAATAATTATAAGTCATTTAAATTCAATATAAATAATTACATTTCTAGAATTTATAATAATGATCAAAAAAAATTTAATAAACTATTATTAATGTGATATATATTATTTAAAATATATTTGCATAATCTAAATTTATTCAAAATCAAAGTAAAATATATTACTAAATAATACTTTTTTTAATGTTTTGCTTTTTTTATAAGTTTATATTTTTGTTTTAAAAAAAAATAATTTAAATTATATTTGTTTTACTCATAATTTATTTTGTAATTTATATTTCTATAATAATAAACTAATAAATAATTAAAATAATTATTTAAAATTATAATGAATACAAAAAAAATTGAGATTTATTATTTATTATTCAGGTTATACCGGTTTAATGGTTTAAGTATTTAGGTGTTTTTGGGTTTAGGAGTTTTGTTACGAACCTGGATGAATAGATTATACGAACCCCTCTTTAAATATGAACCCGTATGACACTAACATACAAACCCTATAGCAATTTGGATTCAAACCCTAGAATCAACTCTAGATCAGATTATGAATGATCAATCAGGATTAGAACTTAAAGGAAATTAAGCTTTAAAACCCTAACCCTAGCACGCCACAAAGATGGATCAAATCTTTGATAAGTGTTTAATGCATTCAACAAGAATACAAGAATTCAAGCCAAATTTCAAGAACAATCAAAACATATCATAAAAAAGTTAAAAGTCCCCACAATATGGCTAGGTTTTGTTTTAAATAGACTAAACAAAACCCTAGAAGTTAACTTAAGCATAAAAAGACTAAAGTATCCTTTTTAATTAAATCTAAATATTTCGGCCTAGCTTCAAAAGGCCCATGTAATTCGGCCTAGCTTGATTCTTCATGGACTTGGACCTTAGTTAGAGTGAATAAAGTCCAATCTTGATGCTCTCCATTTGTTGTGGACCTTGGACTCTCAAATGGGCTCTCTTTGTTAGCCCATCCTTGGAAGAAGCCACTTAAGGCTTGTTGTAACTTCTTGGATCTAGACCTTGTTATTGGACCTTGTGGCAAGTCCAACCCATCATTGATAATCCTATTGATAATCCTAGCTCCCCTTGCTTGTTGGTCCTCTTCATCAAGCCCATTACCTTCATGCTTTGAGGCTAGCCCAACTGTAACATTCCCTCCTTCTTTAGGATGATTCGTCCTCGAATCAAGCTCAATCTCATTACCTACATCAAAAGGAGTTAAATCAGCAACATTGAATGTTCCACTCACATTATACTCACCTTGTAAATCAATCCTGTAGGTATTATCATTGATCCTTGCCACCACTTGAAATGGACCAGCACCCCTTGAACTCAACTTCGACTTCCTTTGATTTGGGAACCTTTCCTTTCAAAAATGAACCCAAACCCAATCACCAGGCTTGAACACAACCAACTTTCTTCCCTTGTTCACCCTCTCGGCTGTCCTTGTGTTTTGCTTCTCAATCCTTTCCTTCACTTGCTTGTGCATGGACTTCACCAAATCAGCCTTAGAAACACCATCATCACTCACAAGATTGTTAATAGGCAAAGGAATCAAATCAATAGGAGTCAAGGGATTAAAACCATATACTACCTCAAATGGTGAAGTATGTGTAGTGCTATGAACAGCCCTATTATATGCAAACTCAACATATGGTAATAAATCTTCCCAAGACTTAAGATTCTTAGAAATCAAAGCACGAAGCAATTGCACCATAGTTCTATTAACCACCTCAGTTTGGCCATCTGTTTGGGGATGACAAGTAGTAGAAAATAATAACTTAGTACCTAATTTACCCCAAAGAACACGCCAAAAATGACTCAAAAATTTCACATCCCTATCACTAACAATAGTTCTAGGTATACCATGCAACCGCACAACTTCCCTAAAGAACAAATCAGCAATATGACGTGCATCATCTGTTTTATGACAAGGTATGAAATGAGCCATCTTACTAAAACGATCCACAACAACAAAAATGTTGTCGCTACCCTTCCTAGTCTTAGGCAATCCAAGCACAAAATCCATAGATAAGTCTACCCATGGTATTTCAGGAACGGGTAAAGGTGCATACAAACCATGGGGTTTCAATTTGGACTTAGCCTGCATGAAAACAACACACTTACTACAAATTCTTTGCACATCCCGTCTCATGCCAGGCCAAAAGAAATGATCCCAAATAAGAGAAAAAGTCTTATCAACCCCAAAGTGACCCATCAAGCCACCCCCATGTGCCTCTTTTATCAACAACAAACGCAAAGAACAAGTAAGCACACACAACCTGTTCTTTTTAAACAAAAAAACCATCAAAGACATAAAAATCAGCAAAAGCATTCCCATTAACACAAGTACCATACACTTTACCAAAATCAGCATCATCAATATACAACTCTTTAATATACTCAAAACCCAACAACTTAGAATCTAGAGTATTAAGAAGTGCATACCTTCGTGAAAGTGCATCAGCAACCACATTATCCTTACCTTTCTTGTTCTTGATCACATAAGGGAATGTTTCTATAAACTCCATCCACTTTGCATGTCTTCGGTTCAGCTTGTCTTGCCCCTTTAGATGCTTCAATGACTCATGGTCTGTGTGTATAACAAACTCTTTTGGCCACAAGTAATGCTGCCATGTTTGAAGTGCACGAACCAAGGCAAACAACTCCTTGTCATATGTAGGATAATTCAAGGCTGCCCCATTCAATTTCTCACTAAAATAGCATATTGGCCGCCCCTCTTGCATCAAAACAGCCCCAATTCCAACTCCACTAGCATCACATTCAATCTCAAAAATCTTATCAAAGTTAGGCAAAACTAGCAAAGGTGCATTACACAAGTTTTCTTTAAGGATATTAAAAGCATGTTCTTGTGCATCACCCCAATGAAAAACAACATTTTTTTAACTAGTTCATTCAAGGGTGCAGCAATGGTGCTAAAATCCTTAATGAACCTCCTGTAAAAACTAGCCAAACCATGAAAACTTCTTACTTGACTCACATTGGTAGGTTTCGGCCATTCCTTGATAACCTTCACCTTTTCACTATCTACCTCCACACCATGCATACCAACAATAAAACCAAGAAAATTAACTCGATCTAAACAAAAACTACACTTCTTAAGATTAGCAAAAAGCTTCTCTTTTCGAAGAACATCTAAAACAGCCCTAACATGCATGACATGTTCATCTAATGACCTAGAATAAATCAAAATATCATCAAAATTACAACCACATATTTACCAAGAAATTCACGCAGTACATGATTCATTAATCTCATGAATGTACTAGGAGCATTTGTAAGTCCAAAAGGCATAACTAACCATTCATACAATCCATACTTGGTCTTAAATGCCGTTTTCCATTCATCACCATATTTCATGCGAATTTGATAATAGCCACTACGCAAATCAATCTTAGTAAATAGACATGCACCATGCAACTCATCAAGCATATCATCTAACCTAGGGATAGGATGACGATACTTTACCGTTATTTTGTTGATTGCACGACAGTCCACACACATTCTCCACGTGCCATCTTTCTTGGGTACCAAAATCACAGGAACCGCGCATGGACTCAAACTCTCCCTCACATATCCTTTTGACATCAGCTCATCGACTTGTCTTTGAAGCTCCTTTGTCTCCTCTGGATTGCTTCGATATGCTGGTCTATTTGGTATGGCAGCCCCTGGCACGAAGTCTATTTGATGTTCTATTCCTCTTTCAGGTGGTAAACCACCCGGCATCTCCTCGGGAAACACATCATCAAACTCCTGCAACAAAGCAACAAACTCTCTTGGCAAGGCAAGATCAAGTGCATTAGTAGTGTTCAAACAAACATCTTTATAAGTAATAAAAAACACGACTCTATTAGCATGCAATGCATGCCTAACATCACTTTCCCTAGCCAAAAAACTACCCTTTTTCACCTTTGGTTTCTCACTAGACTCAATGCCACTATCCTTCCACTTTTGGGTGGTACAATTATGGTCTTTTCTTTTTCAGCCTCAACTCTCTCTTTTTCAATCTTACATTGATCAGCATACACTTCCTTAGGAGAAAGAGGTGTTAATGTAACTTTTCTCCCATCATGCACAAACGAATACCTATTAAGAAAGCCATCATGTGAAACTTTCCTATCAAATTGCCATGGTCTACCTAACAGGACATGGCCAGCATGCATTGGTACTACATCACATAGCACCTCATCAACATATCTTCCAATTTGAAAGGACACTATAACCTGTTTATTCACTTTCATTTGACCACAATTATTTAACCAAAGCAATCTATAGGGTCTAGGATGGGGAATCAATTTCAAACCCAATTTTTCAACCATAGACACACTAGCAACATTTGTACAACTACCACTATCAATAATAAGGTTGCAAGTCTTACCTTGTACATGGCATCTAGTGTGAAAGAGGTTGTCTCTTTGCTGCTCCATGTCATCTTCATTCTTCATTTGTGTATTGAGTGTACGTCTAGCCACCAAAAGCTCTCCTTTCATTGGCTCCTCATTGCCATCATCACTACTATCTTGTTCTTGTGGAGCATCTTCCTCTTCACTCTCATCGTCAGTCTCAATATCTCCATGATCTGTTATAATCATTGCCCTTCGGTTTGGACATTGAGATGCAATGTGTCCGTTTCCCAAGCATTTAAAACAATTGATGTCTCTGTTTCTTGGTTTAGGTGGCTCAGTCTTAGAAGTTCCCCTTGATTTAGCCACTCCTTTTTGCTTGGTATCCTGTAAAACAGATTTGTTAGCATCAAATTTTCTACCTTTGTCATCATTGCTCTAGTTCGGTTTAGCACTGGAATTGGTTCCCCAATTCGGTTTTGAACCAGAATTTGAAGACCAATTCGGTTTGTACTCTCCTTTGGCTATCCCCCTCGGTTTGAGTTGTCTTTCTACCTTAATAGCAAGGTGCACCATTTCATCAATCTCCACATAAGGTTGCAACTCAACCCGGTCAGCAATCTCCTTGTTCATTCCTCTAAGAAAACGTGACATTGTGGCCTCCATCTCCTCTTGTAAGTCTAATCTAGCCATTAACATCTCCATCTCCTTAAAATAATCCTCTATGCTCTTTATACCTTGTCTCAAGTATTGGAGTTTTTGGTACAGCTCCCTTTGGTGATGCACAGGTACAAATCTCCTCTTCATAACAAACTTAAGAGCCACCCAACTATTGATAGGCTCTTCCCCATTTCGTCTCCTACTCACTACCATCTGTTCATACCACAAAATAGCATAATCTGTAAAATGACTAACAACTAACTTCAGCTGCTTCTCATCAGAAAATTTATGGCAATCAAATATAAGATCGACCCTTTTCTCCCACTCTAAATAGGCTTCAGGGTCAGTTCTACCAGCAAAGTTTGGTATCCTAAATTTGATGCTACCCAAATTTCGGTCCACATCATTATTGTTATACCCATTACCATTGTAATTGCCACCATACCTACCAAAGCAGGGTTTCTTCTAGCACCTAAACCTATACCAAAGCCTCTACCACGACCCACATGTACTGGGTTATCAAACTCATCATCATCCTGATCAAAGTACTCATTATTCCTCACGTGTTGTGGCTGCCTTGGATTGTGCCCACCAACATTTTGTGCATTCATACCCAGGTTCGGTGCTTCAGCCCCCACATCTTGCCTATTCCCCATGTTTCTATTCTAAAACAGCAAATTGGTCAAGCAAGGTTCTTTGATTATCCTCCAAGGTTCTAGTCATCTCATTCTTAATCTCCCTAGTCTCATTGCGCAACTCCAGCTCCAATCTCTCCATTCATTCATTAAGGGTTGCAATATTCTGTTGTGTCCTCTCATTAGCTTGCATTTGTGCTAATGGAATACCCTCATGATGCCTTCTAATCTCATCATTACCATTAGAACCAGACGACATACCTGCAAATAAAAGTTAGAATCCTCACACACTCCCTCACGTGTTTGCTCTCAAACAAATTGGAGATGGTCACTCGTGTTTCTCACAATCAATAAGAACACTCACGGGTTAACCTCACACCACTCAAGCTTGTTTTCAAATATTCTGATTAAATCAAGAAACACCACACCAAAAATCTAATCACAGTCTTTACTACGCACCAGAAACAAGATTCAAACACTTAATTGAATCAAAAACAGTTTCAATTGAAAAATTAACAAGTGTATGTTTCGTTTGAAAGAAAAATCAGAATTCCAATGATGAAAACTCAATTGAAGCAATTGACAAGTAGAAGAACTATCTAGATGCAATAATAATGTAAAAGGAAACAATAAACAAAGTAACCAGCAAGGTGAATAAGCCAACCTCTAAAACAAACCCTTAAAAAAATAAGGAAAAAAAATTCATAAAAATACTAAAAACCTATTTTTGAAGGCCTAAACGATGGAATTTGGCCGAAAAGCGACGGATGTCACAGAAATGCTGTGAGTTTGAACCGGAAGCCTGTTTCCACCCAAAATAGCCACCGAAAACACCAAAATTGGAGACTCAGAACTTCACCAAAATTACGAAACTGCCACTACCGTAAAATTGCCAAAATCGATTCCAATCCCCTTTTGATTAGGAATAAAGAGTCCCAATCTGATTTGCCAACTAATAACCCCTTAACAATAGGAGTCCCCTTGAATTTTCTTCAAGATTTTGAATTTTTTTTTTAAAGATAAGCAATCTGATTTCAAGAGTCTAAGCTCTGATACCAAATGTTACGAACCTGGATGAATAGATTATACGAACCCCTCTTCAAATATGAACCCGTATGACACTAACATACAAACCCTATAGCAATTTGGATTCAAACCCTAGAATCAACTCTAGATCAGATTATGAATGATCAATCAGGATTAGAACTTAAAGGAAATTAAGCTTTTAAACCCTAACCCTAGCACGCCACAAAGATGGATCAAATCTTTGATAAGTGTTTAATGCATTCAACAAGAATACAAGAATTCAAGCCAAATTTCAAGAACAATCAAAACATATCATAAAAAAGTTAAAAGTCCCCACAATACGGTTAGGTTTTGTTTTAAATAGACTAAACAAAACCCTAGAAGTTAACTTAAGCATAAAAAGACTAAAGTATCATTTTTAATTAAATCTAAATATTTCGGCCTAGCTTCAAAAGGCCCATGTAATTCGGCCTAGCTTGATTCTTCATGGACTTGGACCTTAGTTAGAGTGAATAAAGTCCAATCTTGATGCTCTCCATTTGTTGTGGACCTTGGACTCTCAAATGGGCTCTCTTTGTTAGCCCATCCTTGGAAGAAGCCACTTAAGGCTTGTTGTAACTTCTTGGATCTAGACCTTGTTATTGGACCTTGTGGCAAGTCCAACCCATCATTGATAATCCTATTGATAATCCTAGCTCCCCTTACTTGTTGGTCCTCTTCATCAAGCCCATTACCTTCATGCTTTGAGGCTAGCCCAACTGTAATAAGTTTAGTGATTTAATTGTTTAGACCTTTAGTGATTTATAGTTATTATTTAAAGAATTAAAAAACAAAAAATTTAATTTTTTGAATTTTTTAATTTTTGAAGGTTATAACCTTTAAAAAAATAATAATTTTTATTTTTTTAAATGTGAATATAATATTTAGTTATAATAATCCTAATAATTATATATAATGTAAACTAAATATAAATAATTTTATTAATAGATATTATAATAATGAGCAATAAATAAATTAATAAACTAGTATTAATAAGAATGATATAAATTAAAATATAATTGTAGAATAGAAAATGATTCAAAATCAAAATAAGATATATTACAAAATAATAATTTTTTATTTTAAAAATTTTGCCTCATTTTATAAGCATATATATTTTTTTTGTTAAAAAAAATTATTTAAATTATATCTGTCTCACTAATAATTTATATTGTAATTAATATTTCTATAAAAATAAACTGATAAATACTTAAAATGAATATTTATAATTATAATGAATACTAATAAAAATGAGAATTATGATTTATTATTTAGACTATACTAATTTATTGTTTTGAGTATTTATGAGCTTCGGGGATTAGGAGTTTAGTCATTTTAGTATTTAGTCATTTAGTGGTTTATAAGTTTTATTTAAAAAATAAAATAAAAAAAAGTATTTTTGTTATTTTTTCTCATTTTAAAGGTTATAACCTTTGAAAATATAATAATTTTTAATTTTTTTTTTTGAAAAGTGAATACAATATGAAGTTAATAATCATAATAATTAAATATCATATAAATTCAATATAAATTAATTTATTGGTATAAATTATAATAAAGATCATAAAAAAATAATATACAATTATTAATAAGATAAATATTATTTAAAATATATTTGCAAAACTTAAATTGATTCAAAATAAAAGTGAAATATTTTACTAAATATTAATTTTAAATTTTTAAATTTTTGTATACATATATATGCTTATATATTTTTTGATGAAAAATAAATTTTTTAAATTATATTTGTCTCATTAATAATTTATTTTTTAATTTATATTTCTATAAAAATAAACTAATAAATAATTAAGATGTATGTTTAAAATTATATTGAATACTAATAAAAATGAGATTTATTATTTATTATATATAGTATATCGGTTTAATGGTTAAATTATTTTGGGGTTTTGTCGTTTAAAAGTTTAGCAATTTATGTTTTTAGGCATTTAGTTGTTTATAGGTTTTATTTATATAATAAAAATAAATTTTTTTTTTGATTTTTTATAATTTAAAAGGTTATAACCTTTGAAAAGAAAATAATTTTTAAATTTTTTTTCAATGTGAATACCATGTATAATTAAATTAATCTTTCTAATTATATATCATATAAATTAAATATAAACAATTTCAATGAAAGATATTATAATAAAGATCAAAAATTAAATTAACAGACTATTATTAAAAATCTAAATATTAATTAAAATATATTTACATAACACAAAATGATTCAAAATCAAATCAAAATATATTACTAAATAATAATATTTAATTTATAAATTTTTCCTTCTTTTTTTAATTTTATATTTTTTTTGATTAAATATAAATTATTTAAATATTATTTGTCTCATTCAAAATTTATTTTGAATTAATTTTTCTTAAAAATTAAACTATAAATAATTAAAATGAATATTTAAAATTATAATAAATAGAAATATAAATGAGATTTATTATTTAATAAGTAGAATATAGCTATTAAAAGGTTTATGTATTTAGGGGTTTCGGGGTTTATGAGCCTACTGATTTAAGTAAGTAATCATTTAATAATCTATAGGTTTTATTTAAAAAATGAAATAACAAAAAATTTATTTTTATTATTTTTTCTCATTTTTTAAGGTTATAACTTTTGAAAATATAATAATTTTTAAATTTTTTTCAAACTGAATACAATATTTATTTATGATAATCATAATAAATATTTATCATATAAATTCAATATAAACAATTTTATTAATAGATATTCTAATAATTATCAAAAAATAAATTAAAAATCTATTATGAATAAGATTGATATTATTAAAATATAATATCAAAACCTAATATGATTCAAAAGCAAAGCAAAATATATTACTAAATAATAATTAATTGTTTTTAAATATTTATTCTTTTTATAAGCTTATCTATTTTTTGATGAAAAATAATTTCTATAAATTATATTTTTAACTTATAATTTATTTTATAATTAATACAGATATTCAAATAAAAAACTAAAAATCAAAATGATTTTATTAAATTATAATGAAAACAAATAAAATTGAGATTTATTAATTATTATTTAGTGCATACCGGTTTAAAGGATTATCTATATAGGGGTATCGAGATTTTGTAGTTTAGTGATTTAAGTGCTTAGGCATTTAGTGGTGTATAGGTTTTATTTAAAGAATGAAATAACAAAAAAATATATTTTTTTTATTTTTTCACATGTTCAAAGGTTATAAAGTTTGAAAACATAAAAATTTTAAAACTTTTTTTAAAAGTGAATACAATATTTAGTTATAATATTTATTAAATTTATATATCATATAAATTCAATATAAACATTTTTATTCATAAATATTATAATAATGATCAAAAAATAAATTAATAATCTATTATTAATAAGATATATATCATTTAAAATATAATTACAAATATTAAAATGATTAAGAAGCTAAGCAAAATATATTACTATATAATAATTTTTTGTTTTTAAATTTGTTTTTAAAAATTTATCTATGTTTTTTATTGATGAAAAATAATTTAAATAAATTATATTTGTTTAACTCATAATTTATTTTGTAATTAATATTTATATAAAAATATAGAAATAAATAATTAAAATGAATATTTAAAATTATAATGAAAAAAAATGAGTTTTATTATTTATTATTTAGGGTATACCAGTTTAATTTAAATTAGATATATCTAACTAATAATTTATTTTGTAATTAATATTTCTATAAAAATAAACTAATAAATAATTAAAATAAAATTTTAAAATTAAAATGAAATTTATGATTTATTATTAATTTATACCAATTTAATTGTTTAAGTATTTAGAGGTTTTGTCATTTGAGAGTTTAGCGATTTATGTTTTTAGGCATTTAGTGGTTTATTGGTTTTATTTAAACAATAAAATAAGAAAAAATTTTGTAATTTTTTCTCATTTTCATAGGTCATAACATTTGAAAATATAATAATATTTAAAATTTTTTGAAATGTGAATACAATATTTAGTAATAATAATATTAATAATTATATATCATATAAATTCAATATAAACAATTTTATTGATAGATATTATAATAATGATCAAAAATTAAATTAATATACTATTAATAATAAGATAGATAATCATTAAAAAATATTTACAAAACTAAAATTGATTCAAAATTAAAGTAAAATATATTACTTAATAATAATTTTTGATTTTTAAAATTTTACTTATTTTATAAGCATAAATACTTTTATTGATTAAAAATAAATTATTTAAATTATATTTCTCACACTAATAATTTATTTTGTAATAAATAATTTTATAGAAATAAACTAATAAATAATTAAAATAAATATTTAAAATTATAATAAATAGAAATAAAAATTAGATTTTATATTATTAAGTAGTATATAGCAGTTTAATGGTTTATGCATTTAGGCATTATGAGGTTTAGGAGTTTACTGATTTAACTGTGTATGCATTTAGTGGTTTATAGGTTTTATAAAAAAATAAAATAATAAAAAATTTATTTTTATTATTATTTGATATTTTCAAAGGTTATAACCTTTTAAAATATAATAATTTATAAATTATTTTCAAATGTGAATACATTAGTTAGTTATACTAATCATTATATTTATATATTCTATAAATTCAATATAAACAATTTTATTGATAAATATTCTAATAATGATCAAAAAATAAATTAATAATCTATTGTTAATAAGATAGATATCAATTAAAATATAATTACAAAACCTAAAATGATATATAAGAAAAGCAAAATATATTACTATATAATAAATTTTTGTTTTGAAATTTTTTCTTTTTTTTATAAATTTATCTATATTTTTTGATTAAAAATAATTTATATAAAATATATTTGTTTAACACATAATTTATATTGTAATTAATATTTAATAAAAATAAACGAATAAATAATTAAAATGAATATTTTAAATTATAATGAAAAAAATAATATTGAGATTTATTATATATTATTTAGGGTATACCAGTTTAAAAGGATTATAAATTTAGGGTTTTTAAGATTTCGGAGTTATTGACTTAAGTGTTTAGGCATTTAGTAGTTTATAGGATTTATTTAAATAATGAAATAACAAAAAAAATATTTTTGATATTTTCTCACATTTTAAAAGGTTATAACCTTTGAAAATATAATAATTTTAATTTTTTTTAAATGTGAATACAATATTTAGTAATAAGAATCATTATAATTATATATAATATAAACTAAATATAAACAATTTTATTGATATATATGATATCAATTATCAAAAAATAAATTAATATGCTATAATTAATATGATAGATATAAATTAAAATATAATTGCAAAACCTAAACTTATTCAAAATCAAAGTAAAATTTATTACCAAATAATTATTTTAGTTTTTTAGTTTTTGCTTCTTTTTATAAGCTTATATTTTTTTTTGATGAAAAATAAATTATTTAAATTATATTCAAGGTTTACGAGTTTAAAATTCTATGTATTTAGGAGCTTTTGTGGGTAGGAGTTTATAGATTTAAGTGTTTAGGCATTTAGTGGTCTATAAGTTTTATTTAAACAATGATATAACAAAAAATTTATTTTTATTTTTTTTTAAAATTTTTGAAGGTTATAACCTTTGAAAATATAAAAATTTCTAAATTTTTTTGAAATGTAAATATAATATTTAGTTATAATAATCTTAATAAATATATGTTATTTAAATTCAATATAAATAATGACATTGCTAGATATTATAATAATGATCAATAAATAAATTAATAAACTATTATTAATAAGATAGATATTATTTAAAATATATTTGCAAAATCTAAATTTATTAAAAATCAAAGTATATATTACTAAATAATAATTTTTTTAATATTTTGCTTTTTTTATAAGTTTATATTTTTGTTATAAAAAATAAATTTTTTAAATTATATTTGTATTCCTCATAATTTATTTTGTAATTTATAATTCTATAAATATAAACTAATAAATAATTAAAATAAATATTTAAAATTATAATGAATACAAATAAAATTGAGATTTATTATTTATTATTCAGGATATACAGGTTTAATGGTTTAAGTATTTAGGTGTTTTGGGGTTTAGTCATTTAAGTGTTTATGCCTTTAGTGATTTTATCTAATTTTTGAAGGTTATAACCTTTGAAAATATAATAATTTTTAATTTTTTTTAAAATGTGAATATACTATTAAGTTATAATAATATTGATAATTATATATAATGTAAAATCAATATAAATAGTTTTATTAATAGATATTATAATAATGATCAATAAATAAATTAATAAACTATTATTAATTAGAATGATATAAATTAGAATATAATTCCAAAATCTAAAATTATTCAAAATTAAATTAAAATAAATTACTAAATAATAATATTTTGTTTTAAAAATTTTGCCTCTTTTTATAATCTTATATTTTTTTGATGAAAAATAAATTATTTAAATTTTATCCGTCTCACTAATAATTTATTTTGTAATTAAATTATCTATAAAAATAAACAGATAAATACTTAAAACGAATATTGAAAATAATAATGAATACTAATAAAAATTAGATTTATTATTTATTATTTATAGTATACTAATTTAAAGGCTTATGTATTTATGGGCTTCTAGGTTTAGGAGTTTAGTCATTAAAAATTTAGGTATAAATAATTATATATTAATCTAAATAATTATATATTTTGTTATAATAATCTAAATAATCTTTTAGAATAATTTACTTATAATAATCTAAATAATTTTTTATCATGTAAATTCATTATAAATAATTTTTTTATAGATATTATGATGACGATAATAAAATAAATTAATAAACTATTATTAATAAGATAGATATTAAATAAAATTTATTTGCAAAACCTAAAATGATTCAAAATCAAAGTAAACTAAATAATTATATATATTATGTAATAATCTATTATTAATTATATATTAAATAAATATATTATGTAATAATCAATTATTAAAATGTGATAATATTATTTTGTTATAATAATCTAAATAATTATATATTATGTAAATTCAATATAAATAATCTTTTTATAGATATTATGATGACGATAATAAAATAAATTAATAAACTATTATTAATAAGATAGATATTAAATAAAATTTATTTGCAAAACCTAAAATGATTCAAAATCAAAGTAAAATATATTAATAAGATAGATATTAAATAAAACTATTATTAATAAGATAAAATATACAGGTTTAAAAGATTATATATTTAGGAGATTTGGGATTTAATAATTTAGTGATTTAAGTGTTTAGGCATTTAGTAGTTTATAGGTTTTATTTTAAAAATAAAATAACAAAAAATTTTTTTTTGTTATTTGTTCTCATTTTTGAAGGATATAACCTTTGAAACTATAACAATTTTTAAATGTTTTTTAAATGTGAATACTATATTTAGTTATGATAATCTTAATAATTATATATCATGTAAATTTAATATAAACAATTATATTGATATATATTATAATAATGATCATACAATAGATTAATAAACAATTATTAATAAGATAAATATTGTTTAAAATATATTTACAAAACCTAAAATGATTCAAAATCAAAGTGACATATTTTACTAAATATTAATTTTAAATTTTTAAATTTTTTATTCATTTATAAGCTTATATATTTTTTGATGAAAAATAAATTATTTAAATTATATTTGTCTCACTATTAATTTATTTTTTAATTTATATTTCTATAAAAATAAACTAATAAATAATTAAAATGTATATATAAAATTATAATGAATACTAATAAAAATGAGATTTATGATTTATTATTTAGGGTATGCCTATTTAATGGTTTAAGTTTATTGTGGTTTTGGGGTTAATGAGTTTATTGATTTATATGTTTACACATTTAGGTGTTTATAGGTTTTATTTAATCAATGAAATAACAATAAATTTATTTTTATGAATTTTCATGATTTTCAAAGGTTATAACCTTTGAAAATATAATAATTTTTTAATAGTTCTAAAATATCAATACAATACTTAGTTATATAATCTTAATAATTATATTTGATGTAAAATCAATATAAAAAATTTTATTAATATATATTATTTTGATGATCAAAAAATAAATTAATAAACTATTATTAATAAGATAGATATTAATTAAAATATATTTGCAGAACCCATAATAATTCAAAACAAAAGTAAATTATATTACTAAATAAAATTTTAAATTTTTGAAATTTTGTTTATTTTTATAAGCTTATATTTTTTTAATAAAAAATAATTTATTTAAATTATATATGTCTCACTCATTATTTATTTTGTAATTAATATTTCTAAAAAAATAAACTAAAAAATAATTAAAATGAATATTTGAAATTATAATGAATACAAATAAAAATGAGATTTATTATTTATTATTTAGGTTATATAGGTGTAATGGTTTAATTATTTAGGGGGTTTTGGCGTTTAGGAGTCTAGAGATTTAAATGTTTAGGCATTTAGTGGTTTATAAGTTTTATTTAAATAATAAAATAATACAAAAATTATTTTTGTGATTGTGTATCATTTTTGAAGGTTATAACCTTTGAAAATATAATAATTTTTAAATTTTTTTCAAATGTAAATTTATATTTAGTTATAATAATCATAATAAATTATAAGACATTTAAATTCAATATAAGTAATTTTATTGTCAAATATTATAAAATTGATCAAATAATAAATTTATAAACTATTCTTAATAAGATTGATAGCAATTAAAATATAATTGCAAAACCTATATATAATGATTCAAAATCAAAGTAAAATATATTACTAAATAATAATTTTTTGTTTTTAAATTTTTACTTCTTTTTAAAAGCTTATATTTTTTTTGATTAAAAATAAATTATTAAAATTATAGTTGTCTCAATCATTATTTAATTTGTAATTAATATTTCTATAAAAAATAAACTAATAAATAATTTAAATGAATATTTAAAATTTTAATGAATACATATTAAAATGAGATTTATAATTTATTATATGTGGTATAACGGTTTAATGGTTTGATTATTTAGGAGTTTTGTCGTTTAGGAGTTTATCAATTTATATTTTTAGGAATTTAGTGGTTTATAGGTTTTATTTATATAATAAAAATAAAATTTTTATTTTTTATTTTTTCTGATTTTCAAAGGTTATAAACTTGAAAATAAAATAATTTTTAAAATTTTTTGAAATGTGAATACTATGTATAATTATATTAATCTTACAATTATATATCATATAAATTCAATATAAACAATTTTAATGATAGATATTATAATAATGATCAAAAATTAAATTAATAAGCTATTATTAATAATATAAAATTAATTAAAATATATTTACATAACACAAAATGATTCAAAATCAAATCAAAATATATTACTAAATAATAATATATAATTTTTTAATTTGTCCTTCTTTTTATAAGCTTATATTTTTTTTGTTTTAAAATAAATTATTTAAATAATATTTGTCATACTCGAAATTTATTTTGTAATTAATTTTTCTAAATAATTAAACTATAAATAATTAAAATGAATATTTAAAATTATAATAAATAGAAATAAAAATGAGATTTATTATTTATTAAGTAGTATATAGATGTTAAAATGTTTATGTATTTAGGGGTTTTGGGGTTTATGAGCATACTAATTTAAGTAAATAATCATTTAATGGTCTATAAGTTTTATTTAAAAAATAATATAACTAAAAATTTATTTTTATTATTTTTTCTAATTTTTTAAAATTATAACCTTTGAAATTATAATAATTTTTAAATTTATTCAAATGTGAATACAATATTTATTAATAATAATAATAATAATTATATATCATATAAATTCAATATAAACAATTTTATTGATAGATATTCTAATAATTATCAAAGAATTAATTAAAAAGCTATTATGAATAACATTCATATTACATAAAATATAATATCAAAACCTAAAATGACTCAAAATCAAATCAAAATATATACTAAATAATAATTATTTGTTTTTAAATTTTTATTATTTTTATAAGCTTATAAATTTTTTGATGAAAAAAAATTTTTATAAAATATATTTTTTACTCATAATTTATTTTATAATTAATACATATATAAAAATAAAAAACTAAACAATCAAAATGAATTTTTTAAATTATATTGAATACAAATAAAAATGAAATTTATTAATTATTATTTAGGGTATACCGATTTAAGGATTATCTATATAGGGTTATCAAGATTTTGTAGTTTAGTGATATAAATGCTTAGGCATTTAGTGGTGTATAGGTTTTATTTAAACAATAGAATAACAAAGAAAACTTATTTTTTTTATTTTTTCACATTTTCAAAGGTTATAACCTTTGAAAATATAATAATTATAAAATTTTTTTCAAAATTGAATACAATATTTAGGTATAATATTCATTATATTTATATATCATATAAATTCAATATAAACATTTTTTTGATAAATATTCTAAAAATGAAGAAAAAATAACTTAATAATCTATTGTTAATAATATAAATATCAATTAAAATATATAAACTAAACATAAAATGATTTAGAAGCAAAGTAAAATATATTACAATATAATAATTTTTTGTTTTTAAATTTTTTTTATTTTAAAAAGTTTATCTATAATTTTTTGATGAAAAATAATTTATATAAATTATATTTGTGTAACTCATAAATTATTTTGTAATTAATATTTATATAAAAATAAACAAATAAATAATTAAAATGAATATTTAATTATTTATAATTAAAAAAATTAGATTTATTATTTATTATTTATTATTTAGGGTATATCGGTCTAATTTAAATTAGATCTGTCTTATTAATAATTTATTTTGTTTTTAATATTTCTATAAAAATAAACTGAAAATTAATTAAAATCAAAATTTAAAATTATACTGAATAAAAATTAAAATGATATTTATGATTTATTATTAATGTATACTAATTTAATGGTTTAAGTATTTAGAGATTTTGTCTTTTAGAAGTTTAGCGATTTAGGCTTTTGGCATTTAGTGGTTTATAGGTTTAATTTAATAAATAAAATAACAAAAAAAATTTGTAATTTTTTCTCATTTTCATAGGTTATAACCTTTGAAAATATAAAAATATTTAAAATTTTTTGTAATGTGAATACAATATTTAGTTATAATAATATTAGTAATTATATCTAATATAAATTCAATATAAATAATTTTATTGATAGATATTATAATAATGATCAAAAATTAAATTAATAAACTATTAATAATAAGATAGATATTAAATAAAAATTATTTACAAAACCCAAATTGATTCAAAATTAAAGTAAAATATATTACTAGATAATAATTTTTAATTTTTAAATTTTTACTTCTTTTATAACCGTATATATATTTTTTGATTAAAAATAAATTATTTAAATTATATTTGTCGCACTCATAATTTATTTTATAATTAATATTTCTATAAAAAAATAATAAATAATTAAAATGAATATTTAAAACTATAATAAATAGAAATTAAAATTAGATTTATTAATTATTATGTATTATATAGCAGTTTAATGTGTTATGTATTTAGGTATTACGTGGCTTAGGTGTTTACTTATTTAATTGTGTATGCATTTCGTGATTTATATGTTTTATTTAAAAATAAAATAACAAAAAATTTATTTTTGTTTTTTTTTTGATATTTTCAAAGGTTATAACCTTTGAAAATATAATAATTTTAAAATTATTTTATTAAGTGAATTCAATAATTAGTTATAATAATCATTATATTTATATATCATATAAATTCAATATAAACAATTTTAGTGATAAATATTCTAATAATTATCAAAAAATAAATTAATAAAAATATTATTAATAAGATAGATATCAATTAAAATATAATTACAAAACATAAAATGATTCATAAGCAAAGCAAAATATATTACTATATAATAATTTTTTGTTTTGAAATTTTTTTATTTTAAAAAGTTTATCTATATTTTTTTGATTAAAAATAATTTACATAATTTATTTTTTAATAATGGTTAAATAATAAAATATTAATATATTTTTAGGGTATACCGGTATACCCTAAATAATAGAAATAATGATTCATAATTTAATATTTTAATAAAATATTAAAAAATATTTTAAATATTCATTTTAAATAATAAAATGATTAAAAATACATAAAATGATTATGTATTATAATCTCATTTTCATTATAATTTTAAATATTCATTTTAATTATTATAATATCAATCAATAAAATTTTATATATTATTATATTTTCAATGTTTATAACCTATGTAAATGAGAAAAAATTACAAAATTTTTTTTTGTTATTTTATTGATTAAATAAAACCTATAAACCACTAAATACCTAAAAATCTAAATCGCTAAACTCCTAAAAGACAAAACCTCTAAATACTTAAACCATTAAACTAGTATACATTAATAATATATCTAAAATATCATTTTAATTTTATTGAGTATAATTTTTAATTTTTATTTTAATTAATTTTTAGTTTATTTTTATATAAATATTAAGTACAAAATAAATTATTAGTAAGACAGATCTAATTTAAATTCGACCGATATACCCTAAATAATAAATAATAAATCTCATTTTTTAATTATAATTATAAATATTCATTTTAATTATTTATTTGTTTATTTTTATATAAATATTAATTACAAAATAATTTATGAGTTACACAAATATAATTTATATAAATTATTTTTCATCAAAATATTATAGATAAACTTTTTAAAAAAAAAATTTCAAAAAAAAATATTGTATAGTAATATATTTTGCTTTTCTTCTGAATCATTTTAGGTTTTGTAAATATACTTTAATTGATATCTATCTTATTAATAATAGATTATTAAGTTATTTTTTCTTCATTATTAGAATATTTATCAATAAAAATGTTTATATTGAATTTATATGATATATAAATATAATGATTATTATAACTAAATATTGTATTCACTTTTGAAAAAAATTTTAAAATTTTATATTTTGAAATGTTATAAACTTTGAAAATGTGAAAAAATAAAAAAAATATTTTTTGTTTGTTATTCTATTATTTAAATAAAATCTATACACCACTAAATACATAAGGATTTAGATCACTAACTACAAAATCCCGATACCCCTATATAGATAATCCTTTAAATCGGTATTACCTAAATAATAATTAAAAAATTTCATTTTTATTTGTTTTCATTATATTTTAAAAATTTCATTTTGATTGTTTAGTTTTTTATTTTTATATATGTATTAATTATAAAATAAATTATGAGTTAAAAATATAATTTATAAAAATTATTTTTCATCAAAAAATTGATAAGCTTATAAAAAGAATAAGAATTTAAAAACAAATAATTATTATTTAGTAATATATTTTGCTTTAATTTTGAATCAGTTTAAGTTTTGATATTATATTTTAAGTAATATCAATATTATTCATAATAGATTTTTAATTTATTTTTTGATAATTATTAGAATATCTATCAATAAAATTGTTTATATTGAATTTATATGATATATAATTATAATGTTTATTATAAAAAAATATTGTATTCACTTTTGAAAAAAATTTAAAAATTATTATATTTTCAAAGGTTATAATCTTAAAAAATGAGAAAAAATAATAAAAATAAATTTTTAGTTATTTTATTTTTTAAATAAAACCTATAGACCATTAAATGTTTACTTACTTAAATTAGTAAGCTCAGAAACCCCGAAACCCCTAAATACATAAACATTTTAACATCTATATACTACTTAATAAATAATAAATCTTATTTTTATTTCTATTTATTATAATTTTAAATATTCATTTTAACTATTTATAGTTTAATTATTTAGAAAAATTAATTACAAAATAAATTTCGAGAAAGACAAATATTATTTAAATAATTTATTTTTAATCAAAAAAAATATAACCTTATAAAAAGAAGGACAAATTTAAAAATTAAATATTATTTAGTAATATATTTTGATTTGATTTTGAATCATTTTGTGTTATGTAAATAAATTTTAATTAATATTTATATTATTAATAAAGTTTATTAATTTAATTTTTGATCATTATGATAATATCTATCATTAAAATTCTTTATATTGAATTAATATGATATATAATAAGTAAGATTAATATAATTATACATAGTATTAACATTTTAAAAAATTTAAAATTATTATATTTTCAACGGTTACAACCTTCAAAAATTAAAAAAATTAAATTTTTTGTTTTTTATTTCTTAAGATAATAAATATAAATCACTAAAAGTCTAAACACTAAAATCACTAAACTCCTAAACCCAAAAACACCTGAATAGTTAAACCATTAAACCTGTATATCCTGAATAATAAATAATAAATCTCAATTTTATTTGTATTCATTATAATTTTAAATAATCATTTTAATTATTTATTAGTTTATTATTATAGAATTATAAATTACAAAATAAATTATGAGTAAGACAAATTAATTTAAATAATTTATTTATAATACAAAAATTATAAAGTTATAAAAAAAGGAAAAATAAAAAAAATATTATTAAGTTATATATTTTACTTTGATTTTGAATAAATTTAGATTTTGCAAATATATTTTAAATAATATCAATCTTATTAATAATAGTTTATTAAATTTTTTTTGATCATTATTATAATATCTAGCAATGTAATTTTTTATATTGAATTTAAATGACTTATAATTATTAAGATTATTATAACTAAATATTATATTTACATTTGAAAAAAATTTAAAAATTATTATATTTTCAAAGGTTATAACCTTCAAAAATTAAAAAAATAATAAAAATAAATTTTTTGTTATATCATTGTTTAAATAAAACTTATAAACCACTAAATGCCTAAATACTTAAACATCTAAACTCCTAGACACAAAAACCCCTAAATACTTAAACCTTTAAACTCGTAAACCTTAAATATAATTTAAATAATTTATTAATATTAATTACAAAATAAATTATGAGTGATACAAATATAATTTAAATAATTTATTTTTCATCAAAAAAAAATATAAGCTTATAAAAAGAAGCAAAAACTAAAAAAAATTATTATTTTATAATAAATTTTACTTGGATTTTGAAAATTTTTAGGTTTTGCCATTATATTTTAATTTATATCTATCATATTAATAATAGCATATTAATTAATTTTTTGATAATTGATATCATATCTATCAATAAATTTGTTTATATTTAGTTTATCTAATATCTAATTATAATGATTATTATTACAAAATATTTATTCACATTTTAAAAAAATTTTAAAATTATTATATTTTCATATGTTATAAACTTAGAAAATGTGAAAAAATATCAAAAATAAATTTTTTGTTATTTCATTATTTAAATAAAACCTATAAACCACTAAATGCCTAAAAAAATAAATCGCTAAAGTAATAAACGAAAAAATCTATAAATACTTAAAATATTAAACTGATATACATTAATAATAATTCATAAATCATCTTTTTAATTTTTGTTCAGTATAATTTTAAATTTTTATTTTAATTATTTATCAGATTATTTTTATAGAAATATTAATTACAAAATAAATTATTAGTGAGACATATCTAATTTAAATTAGACTGGTATACACAAAATAATAAAGAATAAATCTAAATATTATTTTTTTCCAATATAATTTTAAATATTCATTTTAATTATTTATTTGGTTATTTTTATATAAATATTAATTAAAAATAAATTATGAGTTAGACAAATATAATTTATATAAATTAATTTTCATCAAAAAAATATAGATAAACTTTTTAAAAAAAAAATTTCAAAACAACAAATTATTATATAGTAATATATTTTGATTTCTTCTAAATCATTTTAGGTTTTTTTATTATATTTTAATTGATATCTATCTTATTAATAATAGATAATTAATTTATTTTTTGATCATTTTTAGAATATTTATCAATAATATTGTTTATATTAAATTTATATGATATATAAATATAATGATTATTATAACTAAATATTGAATTCAAATTTGAAAAAAATTTAAAAATTATTATATTTTCAAAGGTTATAACCATTAAAAATATCAAAAAATAAAAAAAATATTTTGTTATTTAAATTTTTTAATAAAACCTATAAACCACTAAATGCATACATAGTAAAATCAGTAAACTTCCTAAGGCCCGTAATGCCTAAATACATATCCCATTACACTGCTATATACTAATTAATAATATAGAAATCTAATTTTTATTTCAATTTATTATTATTTTAAATATTCATTTTAATTATTTATAAGTTTATTTTTATAGAAATATTTATTACAAAATAAATTATGAGTGCGAAAATATAATTTAAATAATTTTTTTTAATCAATAAAAGTATTTACGCTTATATAATAAGTAAAAATTGAAAAATTAAAAATTATTATTACGATATTTTACTTTAATTTTGAATCCATTTGGGTTTTGTAAATATTTTTTAATTAATATCTATCTTATTATTAATAGTTTATTAATTTAATTTTTAATCATTATTATAATATCTATCAATAAAATTATTTATATTAAATTTATATCATATATAATTATAAATATAATTATAACTAAATATTGTATTCGCATTTCAAAAAATTTTAAATATTATTATAATTTCAAAGGTTATAACCTAATAAAATGAGAAAAAATTACAATTTTTTTTTTGTTATTTTATTGATTAAATAAAACCTATAAACAACAAAATGCCTAAAAACATAAATCGCTAAACTCCTAAATGACAAAATCACTAAATACTTAAACCATTGAACATGTATACATTAATAATAAATCATAAATATCATTTTAATTTTGATTCAATATAATTTTAATTTTTTATTTTAATAAATTTACAATTTATTTTTATAGAAATATTAAATACAAAATAAATTATTAGTGAGATATATCTAATTTAAATTAGACCGGTATACACAAAATAATAAATAATAAATCTCATTTTTTTATTATAATTTTATATATTCATTTTAATTATTTATTTGTTTATTTTAATATAAATATTAATTACAAAATAATTTATTAGTTACACAGATATCATTTATATAAATTATTTTTCATCAAAAAATTATAGATAAACTTTTTAAAAGAAAAAGAAATTCAAAACAAAAAATTATTGTATAGTAATATATTTTGCTTTGCTTCTGAATCATTTTAGGTTTTGTAAATATATTTTAATAGATATCTATCTTATTTATAATATAATATTAAGTTATTTTTTCATCATTATTAGAATATTTATCAATAAAAATGTTTATATTGAATTTATATGATATATAAATATAATGATTATTATAACTAAATATTGTATTCACTTTTGAAAAAATTTTAAAATTATTATATTTTCAAAGGTTATAACCTTTTAAAATGTGAAAAAATAAAAAAAATATTTTTTCTTTTTATTCTATTGTTTAAATAAAACCTTACACCACTCAATGCCTAAGCATTTAAATCACTAAACTGCAAAATTCTAATACTGCTATATAGATAATCTTTTAAATCGGTATACCCTAAATAATAATTAATAAATTTCATTTTTATTTGTTTTCATTATATTTTAAAAATTTCATTTTGATTGTTTAGTTTTTTATTTTTATATATGTATTAATTATAAAATAAATTATGAGTTAAAAATATAATTTATAAAAATTATTTTTCATCAAAAAATTGATAAACTTATAAAAAGAATAAGAATTTAACAATAAATTA
>JAREIK010005724.1:0-33608 GCA_029783825.1 Sapria himalayana | reverse complement strand
GCGACTGAGATACTACCTAAAAACAAAAAATAGTTATGGAATAAATCGTCGGTCTAACTATTAGGTTAACTTGATATTTTTGATCTTCTTAAACTATTTTATTTTTGTTAAAAAAATTTTATTCAAAAAGTACACAACGGAAGACACATTTTTGGGTTATCAAAATTTCTAGCAAACTACATAAATAAATATTTTCAAACTATTTGAAATATATAGTTTTTGATTCTATGCTTTTAAAGATCAACTACCATAAAAGCACATAATCATAATAAATATTCTACTCCCAAAATTAGTAGAATATTTATATACACACAAAGTCCAAATGTTCCAAATGTCCAAATTATTTGAAAACACTTATAGAATTCTACTTTCAATTCTAGATACAATATTTTAGAAAGATTCAAGCACTTATATCACAACATGAGCAAAGTACGAGCACAATATGAGTACATCATGAGAATAACAAAACAAAGCATGAGCCCAGAAATATCACAATTTCTTCAGAACACCGCATAAACTCTATAGGGAATAGTCACAATCTTCGAATGAGTCCAGTACTCTTGTAAACATAAATAGAAAATGAGAGTAAACTAAATTTCTTAAAAATTAATAAAACTCAGAATAAGTTCTTTAATATTTAATTAATATCCAGTAGAGCAATAAATAGAGATCAAAGTACTAAGTAAATAAAAAATGGGAGCAATTCCCCTTTTTCTTTACACAAGCATGCACTAAAATGGGAATCGAAGGATTCCATTTTTAATTTTCACAAACAACACTTAAACAAAAGCGCACACACTCAATTTGTTCATGCACCCACACTATTCATAATACGGATGCACACACAATATTCACACTCTGAAAAACACGAAGATGCATAATGTCTTTTGTGTTCATGCCACGAAAATGCTCACATGTCAAATACAATTCATGAAACACAACATGATAATTATTCGATGTTTTACGCACACACCATAAGCTGTTTCACTGGATAAAATCGTAATTTGGGAAAACCACAAATGGGATGACTCCCATTTTTCACAAATAGTCATCACACATGACTTTTTTGCATGGTCCATGAGCCTCATTGTTTAATTTTTTTTTTAGCATAACTTTTTGTTATTCGTTTCTCTATGCACACACATATTTTATTACCCAAAAATTGATCATTTTTTATTGATATTCATACAATTTAAATGAGAGTACCCATTCTAATTTAAAAATTAAAACAATTTCAAAAATAAACTAACCATATAACACTTCAGTCTCCCCTTTTGGTAAAATTATGTTTAGGTGGTCGGAAACAATAATATTTATTTGGTCCTCATTCAAAATAATTTTAATAAAAAATATCCAAAATGTAAAATATTTATGTATTGGGCTAAAAAAATCTCTAATACACATATATGATATACCCTTCTCAAATATTTATGCCATCCATGTAAATTAGTGTTTTAGATAAACTCATTATATCCATAAACTCATTTATGCATTACCTTATGAACCCTTTATGCATAACATTGTGGATAAACACTAAACATTTTGTACAAACACTTTATGCATAACTCGTGTATAAAAAACATAATGATATGCATAAAGAAGTTATGCATTATGTTATGTATTACGTTTTGCATAATGAGTTATGAATATTGGTGTTATGCATAAAACTAGTTAAGTATAAATTTAAATAGGTTTTAGTTATTCATAATATAAATATAAATTTTAGCACCAATATTAATTATGCATAACTCATGTTAGGCATAACTAAAACATATTTAAGTTATGCACAACATGATTTTTTTTAATCCCAAAAAAAAATATTTTAAGTTTTGGTTATTATATATATATTTTTTGAACTAATGACTGAAATATAAATTTTATTATTTTGATCCCTATACATAATTTTCCATTCATTTTTATTGGTTTTTATCCACAAAAATATAAATCTCACTCGTTTTTATAGGGACATTTATGTTTAGGGCACCACAATGAAAGTATTTAAAAAATAGAATGCAAAATTTGATTATTTAATATTTGTACACTAAACTCTTAACAAATTAATTGAAGGCACACAAAAAATAATAAATATCATTATGCCCCTAATTCATTCCACACATTACAAAAAAACAACACAAATATGTATGCCCGTTGCCCCATTCCCCTTTCACTGATGCTTCCTTCTCACCTACCCACTTCTTTCTCTTCCTCATTTTTCCGAATTAACCCCATTCTACCCCCATTTTGCTCTATTTCCCCCCTAATATCTTTCATCGATAAACTCCATTGCCCCTATTATCATGACCGAAAAACACAATATTCGGATGCCAAGAATAATTTATGGTATGTCAAAAAATGTGTGTGTTTGTACACGTATGTGTTTATCTTCTTAAAATTAATGTGAATATATATAGATTTATACAACCATACATATCTGTTTATACAACCATACATATATATACATTTCTCCATATTTCCTTGTAAATATATGAATATACAAATATATGAATAGATATATGCACATATAGACTACACTACATATATATAGATGCATATACATATCTGTACATTTGTATCTATATATATATAAGGTGAGATGTTGGATGTTGTACAATGATCCACTGAGTAATGAAGAATGCTTTGAGATCTAGAGGATGTACTATAAGCTACTTGATCCACTAAGGTTGTATTTTTTTGGTGTACATATAATAGTTTAGTTGTGCTTGGTATAAAGGGTATTTCAAGTATTTTATCTTAAGTGTTACTTGTTCCACCCGAGACACTCAATAAGATTGTGGTTTTTTATCACTATCTCATTTTAGAATTTTGAGTAATAGATTCTTGAGTTATAGATTCATGAGTTATAGATTCATGAGTTATAGATTCATGAGTTATAGATTCATGAGTCAATATTTTATTTTAGATGAACACATTTTTTTATAGAATAGAATTTGTGATATTATGATAGCTAATAATACCATCAAATGAGTCTGAGAATATGACAATGTTATTCTTAAGCTTTTTTGATATGTGTTTCTTGAATTTTTTTTGATATGCATCATGAGTTATGTAGAATGTTGTTAGATCCATTGGTTGTATGGAAAGCTAATGGATTCACTCAGGTTGAATTTTTTTCATACATCTACTAATCTTGTCAGTCTTACTTAAGAGTGGTATTTCAATTTTTTTTGTGTAGTGCTAGCTCTAGCCGAGATACTCCCATGAATATAGTTTTTTATTTCTCACTATCTTATTTGACTATTTAGTTATAGATTCAAGTGTTAATCGTCAATATTCATGCCTTAGGTGATGAGATTTTTTTTGTGGAGTCATTAGTTTTTGATATCATGGTGAATAATCATGTTGTATTTAAGTTAGTGAATATGACAATGTTAATTCTTAGACTTTTCTTTTAATATGCATTTTTCTTTGTTTTAGAGTTCAATTATAATTTATTTCTAGTTAATTATTTTACTAATTTATTGAGTTATAATATATTTTTATTTTCTAATATTTTTAGGTAGAATAGATGGATTGAGAAGATTTTTTTTTTTTGAGATTAGGCAAGATGAATTATACTTATTTTTCTTCATTTACATGAGCTCTTTTAGGTAATTAGTTATCATTGATTAACTGATTGTACATTTTTAGCTTGGATATCCATCAATGGAAAAATTGAAGATTATGGAGTCAAGTATTTAAATATTGACTTCTTTTTTAGATCGAGAGATGTGTTGGTTAAGAAAATATGTAAAGTTGTTATGCTTCTCTTGAGACTTTTCTTTTGATATGCATCCTAAGTTAATGGAGAATGGTTGTGTTGGAGTACATAGTATGGTAGAAAAATATTGGTCCCACTAGGTTTGAATTTCTTTGTGCACAATATATTAATTTTGTTATGCTTCTCAAAAGTGTTATTCAAATTTTGGTTGTTAACAATGCTAGCGTCAACTGAAACTCCACACCCATGATTTATGGTTTTTTTCTTACTAACTCATTTTTAGATTTGAATTATATATTTATGAGTCAATAATCATGCCATAGACAATGCCATTTTTTTTGTGTAGAATTTAGATTCCTTGATATAGTGGTGACTAATCATACCCTCATATTATCAATTGATATTATAATGATAATGCTTGATACTTTTCTTTTGGATATGCATAATTTTTATTTTAACTTTTAGTTATAATTTATTTCTATTGATTATTTAGCTAAGTAATTAAGTTGTAATAATTTAGTAATTTTAATATATTTCGTTTGTAGGATTGTTTGACTGGGTGGACTGGGCGAGATATAGATTGTATTTATTATTTTTACCAACATGAGTTTTTTTTGGGTAATTAATTAACATTTTTCAATCGATTATATACTCTTAGCTTGGATATACATATCTAGATAAGCTAATATTTTGTAGTTAGGTATTAAGAGAAATTTTCTATTATTGATTGAGATTAGTTAAAAAAATATATTAGAGGTTTACTATGCATCTCATGATACTTTTTTTTTTTGCTAAGGCACTCTAAGTTGTGGAGCCTGTTTTGAGATCCATAGGATGTATGGAAAGCTATTGGATAAACTCAAGTTGAAATTTTTTTCATGTACATCTATTAATCATGTTATGCTTATTCAAGAGTGGCATCTCAAAATTTTTTTCTTAATAGTCCTTAGCTCTAGTCTAGACACTCCCATGATTATGGGTTGTTTTTACTATATCATTTTAGATTTGAATTATACATTAAAAATTTAATACCCATGTCCTTAGGTGATGATACTTTTTTTTGGAGTATAGATTCTTTGGTATAGTGGTGGCTAACTACATTGTCCATATGAGTCAATTAATATTACAATGTTAATCTTTATATTTTTGTTTTGATATATATTTTATTTGTTTTAGGGTTTTAGTATAATATATTCTAGTTTATTATTTTTGCTAAGTAATCGAAGTATACTATTGTTTATTTTATGATTATATGTATAAAATTATAATAGGTAAATGTATTTTTTTTGAGATTGAGTGAGATGTATTGTACTTATTTTTTTCACCGACATGAGTTATTCTAAGTATTTAATTGTCATCATTGATCAAGTGATTGTATACTATCAGCTTGGATATCCATCCTTAGATAAACTAAATATTTTGGAGTTATCGTTAAGAGTGGCTTTTATTATTGATTGAGAGATGTGTTAGTTAAAAAAATATGCTAGGGTTACAATTTAGTATATCATAATAGGATTATGAGAGATCAATTTTATCTAATTTTTTTGGATTTTGTGATCATATAACATGTATGATAATCTGAGATATTTTATCATTTTTGTTGATAATTATATTATGTATGTAAGGTTAGTTTTTAAATTAAGATTTCAATGTTATATATTTATAAAATTTTATAAAAGGCTAAAAAATATAATTTAGTTGTGATATTAGAATATTAAAAAAGTTAATGTTTTGTAATCTACTTTTCATTAGTTAGCATATTTTTCATATTTATTGTAATTTATTAAATATCATGTGCTAACACTCCTAAGTTGAATGTGATAGTATAGAGAGAACATGTATTTGATTAAAATTATTAAGATACTTCAAACCACACTAGAGTGTTCATGTATATTTTTAAAAAAGGGTTATTTTAATTGATATCTAGATTAATAAATAGTGGTGTGACATTTGAAGTTGAGCAACTTTAAGTTTTATTGACTTCTTTCATTTTTGTAATGACCTGAGATGAAAGATATGGGATAACTTAATTACTATTATGGATCTTTTGATTTAATTTTTGTAGGACCTAAATATTGAATATTAATGTAGACTTATTATAGCATATTTATTATAGAATTTCTAAGTTAATAAGTAGGAATAACCAAATAAAATATTTTAATTAAAAAAGATTATTATCAATTAATGAACTTAGGAAACATAATAAAATCATATATGTGACTTTGACATCTAGACAACTCGCAAAAACATTATTCACATGTCTCAACCACCCATTATGCCAATTTTAAATTCTAACTTAATAAAAAAAATTTTAGGCTTTTTGGAGATTCTGCATTTTTATGATGACTTAATTCTATATGAGTGTCTGGTAAGGATCTTTAGGAACAAGTTTTTAGTTGAAATTTTTTATGATAGGTATGTGTAATGTAATTAAATTTAATAGTATAATCAAAATTAAAAATTGTTTCATCATGCATTAAAAATATAAAAAATTTTAATAAAATAATTTAGGGTACCTAGTAGATAACTTGAGTTTTAAACTCTATGTTTGTCAATGGACCTACAATAGAAAAAAATGCTAAATGGATGTTAGACATTATTAAAACTTTATTTACCTAATACTAGTGATGTATTGTTTTACCATTATGTGATATTAGAATTTGCATAGGCCCTAGAGTAAAACTATAAATGTGGCAAATTTATTATTAAAAAAAATCAAATTAATGAGACAAATTTTATTTTTGAAATTCATCAAGATTTTTTATGATATATTATATTTGTATTTGTTGTGTATATTTTCATTACATGCATTTAATTTTGATATATGCAATATTTAGTAGTATAGTTAAAATGTATAAAGGATCCTAATTTTAGCGTTATAATTATGAAGATGAAGATTAAATATTTATAATAATATTTTATATTTCTTCTTTTTATTACTTGGCTATTAATATGGATGTTAGGATTTAGGTGAAAGATATAAAAAATATATTAAATATTCACCTGTAATAACTAAGTAGAATAATATAAAAATTGATTTATTTAAAATTAAGTAACATGTTTACATATTATATATTATATATGATAGTTATCATTTTATCTTTTAGTAAAGATTAGAATACTATATTGGAGATAATGTTTTTTTTATCTAGTAATAAGGGAAAACAGTTAAGTGGTTCATCAGATAAAGAATGATCTATCTTAATACTTAAATATTAATTTCTCCTCCATTCAATTACATGATAATAATAACAATTTTGATATATTGAATTAATAAAAATCATATGAATTTATCAATCTCCTACCTATCTATTTTGATATGTGATCATAATTTCATTCAATATTTAACATTATATTAGAGTTTACATTTTGTGGGTGTGAATGTTATTTCAAATAGAAGATTCAGGCTTCGATCAGATATCATAGAAAAATTTAATGCTTCAAGGACTAGGAAGATTCAAAGTTAAGTATCATAATAGAGTGTGGATCCTCGATGTTGGCACGACAACATCGATGATATTGAGGCAGCACTAGCATTAGATTTAGATGAGATGATTCAAACTAGGCTACTCACATATACTAAATACCCTATATGTCACATCTTATTTTGAAGATGTATTTCTTTTATTATTGTAAAATTTTTTTAAAATATTTTTATAGTTAGTTGTCATATGATACCTATGCCAAGATGTTTTAAAACAAAATAAATATATATTTTTTATTAATTTTATCCATTTTAATTTACATTGAATTATAGTATAGTTCAATTAAATTTTATATTAAATTTTACTTATTTAATGTTTAACTTAAAAAATAAAAGCAAGTGTTGTTTTCTGCTATTGTGTTTAGTGGTTAGTGGTGTGCTCCCATGGCCATAGCTAGCCATACAATATCCATATGGTATTGCCCACAATTATTGGATATAGCCCACCCCCATGCCCCTTAGGTCACAAGCCCACTAGCTCACTCATCAACACCCTTTATTAATCAAAATGTGTTTGCGAAAGATGACATGAAAAAATTAATTATTATCTTGAGTTAGTTAATTTTTATTTGTAGAGGCTCATTATGTTGTCAATATTATGCATATTTATTTGTAGTATACTTATCATAGAAATTCTTAAATCTATATGTAAGAATTAAGTAATCAAATATTTCAAATTAAAAAAATAATAAGCAATTAATAAACATAGGAAACTTAGTAGAGTGTTGTCCTTGATATTCGATATTTTGATTAGTCATGATGTCATATCATTTGTAGGTATGATTCCTCACTATATAGATTTTAAGTAGAAATTAAATAAAAAAATTAGATTTTCAGATCACTCTTCCTATTATGACCTTGATATATATAAGTGTCAAATGAGAATTTTTAAAAGTATGATCTTTTAAATATAATTTTAGTGTTACTATTGATAATCTTTGAAATAATAGTATCGTCATTAACATAATTGTAAATATAATTATAGATATTCTTAATTGATATTTTTTATGTTAAGTATGTGTATCATATAATAAACCTAGTAATACAAGCAGGAATAAAAGTTATTTTCTTATTATTAGAAAATATAAGATATGTGTTCATATGTGTACACTCTAATTATTGTTTTGTAGTTAGGTACATATGCAATATTAGTAGTATATTTATACTATGATTTAGTGTATTTAATATTGAGATAGAAATTAAATATTGAATTATTTATTCAATTTCTTAAATTTTTTTTTTTCTGTATAGATTATAGGGTTAATGTGAAGGAGTAAATAAAATTAATATACAAATTAACATGCATAAATCAAAGAAAAAAAATGGATGGTTGGATTTTAGAGCCAATAGAAGTCATGACTTCCATTGGCTTGGGTCACCTCGGCCCTGGCAAATTGCCGAGATTTGTGCAAATCTAGTCTTGAGTAGACTTGGCATGACCCATTCATTAGGGTGTGCCATCTCGTCGTGCCTGGCTGACCAAATTCTGGTTGCTCTAGCATGACCACGACATTGCATGGCTAGCCATTTCATGATGTGTCCAACATGGCAAAGTGGTTTGGCATCATTGAATTGGGTCATGCCTCGTGTTGTGACCGGGCTGCCCGACCAACTTGACACCATCAAATTCATACAAAAGAATAAAAAAAAACTATAAGACACTTTGGTAAATTAATCAAATGAGAATGTTTGTAAAAATTTCAATAAATCAAACTCTTGATGATTATTTAATCCCAAATGATATTTGTCATAAATTGGTAATTGTGTATGATTGTATTGTTAAAAAATAAGTGGCTATTTCATATACACATTTTAAGGATAGTGTAAAAAAATATACTATTAACGTTTAGCCGATGTATCTTTTATTTATGAGATGATGACAATAAAATAAGTACTTGTTTGAAAAGTCTTAGTTTTTTGAGCGAGAAGATCATAATAGTCAATACTTAATATCTATTTATATTTTTTTTGTTATATATCACATCTTATAATCATTTATCTTTTCATTTGAATTTATCTTTATAATGAAAATATATTTTCAATTATAAGTCTTTTTCATTGATCATGCTATTTGTTTTATACCTCATTGTAGTAGGGTATTTATTTCTTTCAACATAATCTGATATCATTCTGAATGAGATAATATCATTGTATAAAACTTAGGTATCCTAGCACCTGCAAAAGAAGTACTAAAAGAATAGAAAAATGAAAACACATATATGATCATACTTGTAAGATTGAATGCTGATTAGAATTCATCTATTCATTTTATATAGCAATCAAAAAGTCAGATCAGAATTATTGACTAGATGTTCATATAATTCTTAGAAGGATTGTCTTTGGTATGAACATGTTGTGTATGTCTTCTCTTTCTAGTATTGATTCTAAGGCTCAAGTGATCTTGTTTCCTAGTCTATGGCTTATCATGAGCCTAAACTATAGTGAAACTTATGAGCAATCGTGTCTTTAGAACTCTAGATAATTTGCCTATTTTGAGAAACATTGCTCTCTTGATAGTGAATTTAATTTCTGCTTGTTGGTATATATGATAACTCAATAAAAATGACATTATAATGTGAGACAACAAGTTTATTTATACCGGTTGAGTGATATTTTTTAGCTTGATTTTCAAGTAAAATTATCGAAATATAAAGAAAAGTAATGAGTCATGATATATCTTCTATATTTTTATTCTTCCTAGGGTCACCATAAAATGACTTTGCTTGAAAAATAGAACATATATACTCATGAAAATCATACTAGTTTTCTATTGAAAAATACATCTACTCTTTTTGGTATATATGATGACTCGATAGAAATGACATTATTATGTGAGCCAACAAGTTTAGTTATAGTGGTTGAATGATTTTTTTTAGCCCGAGTTTCATGTAAAATTATTAAAATATAAGGAAAAGTAATGAGTCGTGATATATCTTCGATATTTTTATTCTTCCCTGGCTCACCATAAAATAACTTTGCTTGAAAAATACAACTTATATACTCTTGAAAATCATACTAGTTTTTGTTGAAAATATACATCTTCTCCTTTTGGATATTGTTGTATCCAAGAAAGATATGTATTGAAGTTATTTCAATCAAATTTTTATTTTTTAATTCAGTTATTTTATGTGAGGTTTATTAGTACATAAAGTTTAGTATATGATGTTATGATTCATATAATATATATTGAATTTTTCTGATATATATTCTAACAAATTATTATTTTATATTTTTTAAATATTTTTATCAAATTATTTTTTTTATTTTATGAATTATATGAAATATAAAATATATGTGATTTAACATTAAACAATAATATAATCAAATATAAAACTTCTTTTTTAGTCATATTTCTATTATATTTTTATAAATTTGAATGTATTTGAATGAATAGTTCCTTACTATTATTGGACTGACTGGTGTGATATGAATTTCTAATATGGTTTCCTAATTGATATATATTGGAGTTTATCTTTTAAAAAAATTAGACTAAGGTACAATATTGTGTAAATTGGAAAATGATGGTTTGACTAAGTTGAACTCTAGAATTAGTCATAGCTTGAGGAAATGTCAATTTACAATTCTTTATAGTCAAGTTACAGTTCTAAAGAAAAAATGATCTAGGGATATATAATTTATATTCATATAAGTAGACACGTACATATAATATATGTAGTGTATATGTATGTATGTATGTATGTATATAGATAATTATATATCTAGACAATTTTGAAAACTAATATTTAAATTTATATATATTAGTGTTTTCAAAAAAAAAATGTATAAGCATGTATATATATCAGCATTTATTTATATATTAATGTACATAAACCACATAAAAAACCTAATTTTGTGTAAATGTATATATACAACCATATATATAAACCTATATATATATATATATATATATATATGTAATTATATATGTCTAGTTATATAATTATATAAACTTGAATGTATTTATATGTTTAAAAAAATGAAACTATATTTATTTTTGTTTTTTTGGCAAAATCACCGTGAATTATAACATTCATTGTGCAATTCAGAAATCACTATTACCTAAAAAAACAAATTCAACTTATTTGTTAAATGCCGACCTGTACAAATGGAGGGCCAAGATTAGGTTTCCATTTATAGTGAACTAAAATATAAATATTGTATATTTTGGTATCTTTTTTTTAATTGCCAACATTTGAGACAATTTTTTGTAAATATTTTTAGTTTTTGTATTAAAACATAATTATTTTTCCAACCTCTCCCAATTATCCCTTTACCAACTTTAGGGTAGATTCAATACAACAAACTTTATTCTTGTCAATGTATTTCAGTAGTGATTACTATCAAATACATTTAATTTTAGAATTTTTATGAGATCTAATGTATTTGTGATAGTTAAACACATCTATATTAAAACATAATTTGCGTATAATAAACATAAAATTTAATATTTCTTTATGTTATCAGGGATATTTTTGTTTAGGTGCAATGGTTATAAAAATTTTTTTTTTTTAAATAATTCATAAAATTTTAATTTTTAAAAAATATAACAAACCATAAAATGTTTACTTGTTGGTGCAAATGATAATCAAAAACCCAATTTTCTTGCTCAATAAAATACTAGCAAATAAAAAAAAATTATTCAAATAAGATACAAACCATTTGGAATGCTGGTAGGAGATAGTGCATAAACCCATCACATAAACATTATTAATTGCAACTTTAACCATCCAATTTTAAGCACTAAATCATTTGACCAACAATTAAGTATGTCTGTGTGTGTGTGTGTGTGTGTGTGTGTAAATATATATACATAAATAAAAATATATAGGTGTGTGTATTTATTTATTGATTTTTTTGGCTGATATAATTTGATATTTTTTTGATTTTTTTAAAATATTCGCTAACATGCAGTGGATGTGTGGGGGTAAAATTGGGTAAATGATTGATAGTGCACCAAAACATCAATATATTGGTATTTTTTTTAAATATTAAAAAAATTAGAGATTATTAAAAATTAAATATTGAAGGCACCTCACCTTAGTATAGACCTATTTTAATTTATTATAATAAAATGTTTCACCTTATATTTCCACTGCCCTTAGTGAAAGGGCTCCGATTGGAATCATCATCTTATTTATCTAGTCGGCTGGTTCAATTTACTTCATAAATTTACAAATGTTAAGTTATCATGTTTGTTTCGTGCTTATCCATAAAATGGTTCGCTATGTAGTGTTTCTTCTATTGTATTTAATGTTAACTTCTCGAGTTAACATATCTTTCATTGTCAATATCTTTTAATTTTATTTTATTTTAATATATTTTCTTTTTTTTTACATTTGTTATCTTGACTAGCATTAGAAATGAATTAGAAATGAAAATAGAGATTGAAAGTTGTATATCTTAGGCATGTATGATGAAATTCGTCCATATATGATTTTGAAATTGTTTCCTACAATTAATTTTTTTTTTTTGATAAATTGAGACATCTCGATTTGAGTACATCACTATGCATCCACTCAAGACCACATGATGAGAGATTTAGAAAATCACGTCAACCATGCACCCATGTTCATTTGGATGTTAATAGTACTAGTTGTAATGATTATAGAAAGAAAATGTAGAAGCCTCTTTACCCAAATCATAAATATACAAAAAAGCTAGAAATTTTATTTATTCTATCCATTGTGGATTCAAACCTTGCATGCTCTAATAAAAAAAAGCTAGAAATTTTAAAAGGATAAGTTTTTGACACATCAAGTCAATACAAGGTTCTCTCTCTTGGAATATATGATGCATTTGTTCAAAAATTCACATATTTCATAGTGAATTATTACCCACATCATGAAGTATAGAAAGAAAATGAGATAAGATATGGTCATTGTAATATGTTAATTGTTTTACAATACAAGGCAGCGCGTGCTCATCCTCATAGCATGCATATGATCTCTCGTGGAATTCATTATGAAGTTTTGTAAAGACATGTGAGATGGTCAAATATAGTTATCAAGTCATTCTTGAAAGTCTTGATGGCAGCAAGTAATTTAGCTTTTTTAGTTATTTATTTTTTGTTTTGGCCCATTGAAATAATCTCTAAATATCATTAGCTTTAATTTTTTATATAATATTTTTTATTTCTCGCTTCATGTAATTTTTTCCATTTAAGTTTTGAATTTTATTTTTTTTAAATTTTAAATTTATAGATAACTTGCAAGTGGTAAAAGACTGCGTAGGGATGAAACATGTAATTTTTACTCTTGATAGTATCAAAAGGTTGAAATATGTATTATTTTTTTTAATTTAATTAAACTTCAACTTTAAGTGTAATAATTCTTTATTCTTAAATTTTCATATAGATGATAATAACACAAATAATGAAAAACCATGAGGGTGATGAATTTAATCAATTTTTTATTTTTGAGAATTAACATTTATTGATTTCTTCTATTGTACCTCTCTTTAAAAGTAACTTAAACCCAACAATAGAAAATAATCGGTCTGAGTTGAAGTTCTATCATGTTTGAGTCGAGCTCAAGTTGAAGAAAATTTTAATCCAAACAAAATTTAGGTTGGGTTCAAGCCTAAAGCTTAGACAACCTAAAGCAAACCTAAACCAAAGAAATCAAATGAAAAAACCCCCCAAAAAACCAAAGTTCAATAAAAACCGAAAAAAATTATTCAAGTTTTTATTTTTATGTAGAATTGAGTTTTGGACTTTTGGTGCACGAAATAAATAAAAAAACTTTTTTTTCAAAATTAAAATTATACTACTCAAAATAAAAGTTTTGTTACACAAAAATGCTTAAATTTGATTTTGACCCTCATTTAAAAAATTTCAATTTCAAAATTAGAAAATTATTTTTAAAATTGGAACCCATGTCATAAAAGGGAGATTTACTTGGGCTCCAACCCATTTAAATATCAACTCAAAACATCCATGAAAAATCAGAACACATGCAACAAAATTTATTTTGGGATAAATAAATACTTTTATATATTAATATATATAATATTGTTATTTATGTGGTTAGGTAAAAATAACCTAGCCCACATATGCAATTTCTATGGGGATTTCAAAATTTTTCTCGATAAAAGGAGTTTTTCCAAATTTTTGAGATTCATTCTCATGTATTTCTAATTTCTCATTTTATTTTGATTGTATTTTATTTCGTGATATAATTTATTACTTTAGTATTGAATTTTATATTTTTCAAAATATTATGAGTTTAATTTTATTTTATAACAGTGGTATCAGATAAGGTTAGTTAGTAACTTTTGTGGTTAATATATTTTAGAATAGTTCTATCAAAAAGGCGATAAAAGTCTCAAGGTTTGTAGTTTTTAAGAGGGTAATTGTGCCCTTCATCTTACCTGGGAACTTTTTTAGTATAATAACACAAATATTTATTATTATTCTTAGTTACTATTCACTATAAAAGTGAAATATGATAGTAAAATTTGAAATACAAAAAATTACAAGTTATTTTTCTTTGTGAAAAAAATTTAAGGCAATTTTGAGAAAGGATAATTACTTAGATGCAATTAGTAAAAGGCTCACAGGAATTCCTGAAGACAAGTGGAATGAGATGGATAGTAATACAATAATTGACATGCATTTGGCACTTGCTGATGAAGTATTGTCGGGTATGGCAAAAAAAAATGGCAAAAGAAATTTGGAAAACTCCACAAGGTTGTATGAGGCAAAGTCACTTCACAATAATATCTTCTTAAAAAGAAGACTTTATACTCTATAAATGATAGAATCTGTTATGATAACTGATCATATCAATACTATGAATACTTTATTTTTGCAACTTACTACGTTGGGTCATAAGATAGAAGAAGTTGAACATGCTAAGATTTTACTTCAAATTTTCTTGATTCATAAGATTAACTCGTCATCAATCTTACGAATGGTGCATTGATTGATAGTTTAATTTTTAATAATATTGCCTCTGCAATCTTAGAAGAAGAAAATAGACGAAAAAATAAAGAGGATAAAATGTAAATGCACAATAATAGATACTTTGACAATGATACGAGGGAGATTAATGGAGCTTGGTCCTAGTGGGAGTCAGAATTATGGTAGATCAAAATCTCAAAGTAAGAAAAATGTTAAATGTTATAACTGTAGTAAGAAATGACACTTAAAAAGATTGTTGATTTAAGAAAAAAATATGAATGATGAGTTATCTAATGCTCAAGGGAATATTACAAGCGTTAATGACGAAGGTGATATTTTATACAGTAAGGTAACAACAATGTATGAAAGTAAAAAATAGTTTAGTGATGTATGGTTGCTAGACTCGGAAGAATTATGGTATATGACGTCTCGGAAGATTTGTTTTACAAATATGAACCAATCTCATGTGAGTCTGTGCATAAGGGTGATGATCAGACTTTGAAAATTATTGGTATGGGTACTATCAAAATTAAAATATTTTATGGTATGATTCATACAATTAAAGAGGTAAGACGTGATTGACTTGAAAAAAAATCTATTGTCTTTGGGACAAATATGTCCTGGATGTAAAACTCTTATTGAAAATGGGATGATATAGATTATAAGAGGTTCATTTGTGGTAATGAAGGGAGAAAAGATCACTGCAAATTTATTCATACTTAAAGGAGAAATAGTATAGGAAGCAGATGCATGTGTTGTATCAATACTAAAGAAAAAGAATCAACAATGATATGGCATCTCAAACTAGTCCATATCAGAACAAGGTTTGAAGATTCTCTCTAATAAAAAGTTACTTCCGGGGCTCAAAATGGTAAATTTATCTTTTTGTGAGCATTCTATTACAAGTAAGCAAAATAAATTAGCATTTAGAAGATCAAATGTAAGAAGTAACAATACTCTAGACTTGATATACTCTGTTGTACGGGAATCACCTGAAATATCTCAAGGAGGAATAAAATATTTTGTATCCTTCATTGATGATTATTCAATGAGATGTTTGGTGTATCCAAACAAGAAAAAATCAGATGTATTTTTAACTTTTAAATACTTCAAAGAATGGGTGGAATTGAATTTTGGAAAAGAATTAAATTTTTGCGGACATATAATGGAAGTAAGTATAGTTGGTGAATTTCTTGCTTTTTGTAAGCAAGAAGGTATCAAATGATAGTTCATAGTCATGTACACACCACAACAAAATGGAGTAGTAGAATGGTAGAACAAAACTCTTGCAGAAAGAATGTGAGTAATGTTAATGATTACAAGACTACCACCTAATTCCTTTTGGACGGAAGCAAAAAACTACATGCTATGTGATAAATTGATTGTCATCAACATCGATTGATTTGAAAACACCAATGGAGATGTGGACGGGTAAGAGTAGATTACTACTCTACATTATTTTGGATGGTCCTGCATATGTGATGTATAATACCCAAGAAAGAAAAAGTGGATCCAAAATCAAGAAAATATATATTCTTTGGTTGCTGAAGGAGGAAAGGTGTATCACCTGTGGTAGCCCACTGACCACAAGGTAATTATTAGTAGAGATGTAATTTTTAAAGAAAGAATTAAAGATTATAGCATTATAAGAAGTTTCAAAAATTATTACTGTGCATGTGAAAATGACCAGATACAAGATGTTCAAAATCAATGGAGAAAGAACTAGAATATGAAGCACAAGAATAAGTCGTCTGAGGCTCAATAAGTTAGTCAGCCAACTCATAATAAAGACCGCCAGCTTGACACTTGGAGTATGTTACTAAGAGAAACATTGCATATTGTCTCCTAATAGAAGATGGAGAACCTTTAGCATTTAAGAAGCTTCAAATAATTCAGATGCATCTCTGTGGATGACAATAATGGTGGAAAAAATCGAAGGTTTACAAAAGAATCGGACTTGAAAGATAGTACCGTTACCAATTAGAAGAAAAGTATTGGTAAAAAATGGGTTTATAAGATAAAGAAGATATCAATGATAAAGTAGAATAGTATCGTGTAAGATGGTGATAAAGGGATATGCACGAAAAAGGTATTAACTTCAATGAAATTTTTTCTCCGATATTCTTCTTACAATAATTAGAGTAGTAATGACTCTATGTGCTACACTTGATTTATATTTGGAGTAGTTAGATGTTAAAATTTCTTTTTCTTCATGAAGAAATTGAAGAAGAAATTTATATATTCCAGCCAGAATAATTTATTGAATTGGTAAGAACTTAGTTTGCAAGTTGAACAAATCTCTATACGGTCTAAAACAAACACCGAGATGTTGGTATAAGAGATTTGATTCATTCATCAAGCACCTTGGGTATAATAGACTCAGTTCAACTTTTGTACATACTACAAAATATTTGAAGAAAATGATTTCATCAATTTACTATTATATGTGGATGACATGTTGGTAGTAGGACCAAACAAATGTTAAATCCAAGAATTGAAGGCATAGTTGGCTAAGGAATTTGATATGAAGGACTTGAGACTAGAAAACAAGATTCTAGGGATGCAAATTTACCGAGATAGAAATAATAAAAAGATTTAGTTTTCTCATCAAAATTATTTTAAAAAGATCTTGTGGTGTTTCAACATGCAAAATAGTAAGCCAATTTTTATCCATCTTCCTATTAATTTCAAATTATTCTCAAGCATGTGTCCTAGCTCAGAAGAAGAGAGAAAGAATATGTCTCGGGTACCATATGTATCAGCAGTTGGAAGTTTAATGTTTGTAATGATTTGTACAAGACCAGATATTGCACAAGCAGTGGGATTGGTTAGCTGATTCATGGCAATTCTTGGCTTAGAACAATGGAGTACTGTAAAAGCATTTTCAGATATCTGAAAGGAACCTCAAATACCACAATATTCTATGGAAGTTCAAACCTTATTGTCAGGGGTTATGTTGATGCAGACTATCCTAAGAATATTGATAATAGCAAGTCTACAATGGGTTATATGTTTACTCTTGCTGGAGGAGGATCAAGTTGGGTTTAAAAATTACAACCTATTGTATCTACATCTACGACAGAAGTGAAATATGTTACAGCTATACAAGCCAGTAAAGAGGCAATCTGGTTGCAAAAACTATTGGAAGAGCTTGGATACAAACAAAATAATGTTACTTTATTTTGTGATAGTCAAAGTGGTTTACACTTAGCAAGAAATCTAGTATTTCACTCAAAGACAAAACACATCAGGGTACAATATCATTTTGTACGAGAGAAAGTAGAAGAAGGAAGTGTGGATATGCAAAAGATTCATACCGTAGAAAACATAGCAAATATTTGACCAAACCAATCAACATTGACAAGTTTGAATGGAGTAGAACTTCATGTGGCTTAACAAGAATGGAGGTAAGTATTGACAAGAAATAAAGTGATTTTCAAGTGGGAGAATGTTATTTATGGGGTTAGGTGAAAATCACCTAGTCCACATCAGAAATCTCTTTGGGGATTTCCAAATTTTTCTTTATAAATGAGTTTTCACGTTCCTTTGAGATTCATTACCATGTATTTCTAATTTCTCACTTTATTTTGGTTGTATTTTATTTCATGATATAATTTACTTTAGTATTGAATTTTCTATCTTTCAAATTATTGCGGGTTTAGTTTTATTTTATAACATATAATATATATATATATATATATATATATATATATATATATATTATATATATATATATATGCATATGTTTATAAAAAATATCTACGTACCAATATATATATTATATATAAACAAACATATAAATACATAATAGGCATGCATAGAAGTCTATTTGGCATAAACACGCTACTTATACACCAATATGTTGTCTATTACCAAAAACACATTATTTTGAATTTTAAAATTTTTTTTCTTTAAATTATTTATGTTGCACCAAAATAAAAATCTTTTGAGGGATCATTCTATATAGGGGAACAAATTAAAATTTAAAAAAACCAAAAAGTTAGTATTTGAAGATATTTAAAACTATTTTAAAATTGATGGGAGCACCTTATATTGGAGACTACCTACAATTACCTTATATTGGAGATGATTAAAACTAAATTAAAATTGATGAGAGAACCTTTAAAATTAACATTAGTATTAAATTAGAGACATTACAACATTGTTATTTGAAAATAAAATGTTAATTAAAAATGAAGAATTAGATGAATAATGGTTAAATTAAGCAGAAAACTAAGCAATTACAAGAAGAAGAGATGCTTTGCTGAAGCCATTAAACAAAATCAATTCTGATTGACCATACATCATCCAAAACATGGTTAGAATCAGGTGTACATATAATTTTATATTGCAGTCACTCTGGTTATTTATAACTAATTAGAGCACCAATATAATAATTGAACATCCGAGCTATTTGATTTGGTGTGTAGTTTCCACTCAATAATTGAGAGATCAAAAATTTATTTTTAAATTCTTTAAACATCAAAACATGTTGGGGAAAAAATTTTGTGGGTAAAAAAACTCTTTGTTTTTTTTTGTATTTGGAAAGCCAAAATATTTTTTTTTTCAATATTTTTACAAGGTGTTGTGTGAAACTCTTTATTTTTTTTCAATATTTGGAAAGCCGAGGTGTTGTAGAAAACTTTTTATTTTTTTAAACATTAAAACATTTTTTACAAGCACAATCAAATGGTTTCAAATATTTTAAGTTTTATGCCTATTTATTAAAAATTTGGAAAGCCAAGGTATTTTTTTCGATATTTTTATTCTGAATTACTTTATATAATTTTTCCAAAAATTAATTTCTAAAATAGTGTTTGACAAATTAATTTCCTTCACCTTCACATCATACAAAATCACTTTAAAATCTCAAAGTCTATTTTATATAACCACCCATCCAAAAAACAAATACTAAATGTTTATTCACACGTGTCATATATTTAAATTCACAATGCATATAATACCAAATATTATATTATGAACTAAGATAAATTTTTAGAATAAAAAATTGTACATATCATAAAATCTAGAAAAACTATGTAAGCCTCAATTTTTGGAGAGAATGCTCCGGATATAGTTTTGCATTATACTCCAACAACCTTCTTTGTTTTTCAATTATGCTCCGGATAATATAAAATATGCACACAGACACACACACCCCAACACTTTCTTGTCTCCTTTCTTTGTTTTTCAATTAAATAAGATTCAATGACGGCATATAAAAACACACACATACAAATAGACATAAAAGTAAAGAAAATAACTTAGCTATTTTGGTGTAGTTATTTATTTAAAAATGCTTCAGCATTTTTCTTCATCACATATCAAATAGATGAATGTCGCATTACTGCTTATGGAGTGCATGCCCTTCTACCAATCAATTGAAGGCAAATAATCTTTAGGGAATTTCTATAAGGAGGTGCAAAACTTCTACAAAATGGAGATATCAGATATTTCACTTTCCAAGCAAAATGTAGAAGGTTATATAGGATTAAAGTATATAGAACCTTCCAAGACGCTAGATCATTTTAAAATTTCTATAACTTTACAAGGTTCTAGAAACTTTTATTGATACCTATAAAAGAAAAAGTTGCCTCGTTTATAAACTATCAGGTTATAAACTTTTTCTTCAATATTAAATCTTTTTTTCTAGTATTATTTTGGGTTTCTTTGCTCCAAAATTATTTGTAGAAGTTGAATATTACTTGGAAGATAAACAATAGGTTATAACTTTACGAGGTGAGTTACATATGATTGCATGGAAGTTTAGTAATAAAAGTAATTCCATGATAATTGGTATGAGTGTCTAGGTTTGAAGCATGAAGTAACTCGAATAAAATAATGGTAAGCTCTATCGTAAAGAAAGTTTTCGATGAAGTTCGAAGAAAAAACTATAACCTTCATGCCAAGAGTAAGAGAAAGAAAAACAAATCATGTGACTAGGTTAGAGATTGTCATGGCAGAAACCAAATAGGAAATTAACCTCATACAAAACATTGAGAAAACCATGATGGATATCAAAATGTAGATCCATGAACTTCAAGAGGGAATACAAGGATGAATAATTTCGATGGTATCATATGAGGGGTTCATGAGGGTCATGGATGTGTTAACAGTTTGGAGTTAAGAGTGGAAGTCTTGACTATGAAAAGGAACTAAGATAAGAGATCACAATATATAATATAGCATTGTCAGCTCAGATAGTGATGACCACACATGAGGAACCAAGAGTGGAGGTGCCAAAGCCCTACACAATTAGGGGGCAACATGATGCCAAGGAGTTAAACAAATAATTATGTCATATAAAAAGGTGTTTTGAGTTAATTACACAAATCAATGAGGCAATAAAGATACGCACCACTATCTTTTATCTCATCAATAATATAATGTTATGGTGACATAAAAGATTTTTGTAAATAGAAAGGAGGATATGCATAATAGATAATTGGGGTGACTTCAAGAATGATTCAAGAAGCAGTTCTACCTAAAAGATATGATATATATATAACTCATAGAAAGATGATGCATTTCAAATAGAAGGGATCAATTTGTGACTATGTCAAGGAATTCTTTTTCTTAATGCTTGAGGTTCCTGATTTGAGGGATGAGGAATTACTTTTCAATTTTATGACAACCTACAAGGTTAGGTAGAACATGAGTTGATGAGATAAGATATCCAAGACTTAGCCACAAATATAGCACTAGAAAAATCACTTATAAATTTCCTAAAGGTGGACTCATCTAAAGTAAAGCCACAAATTAAAGATAGTTATGTTAAAGGTGAGGGAGAAAAAGGACATAAGATTTATATTACTAGAAAAGGACAAGTATAGCCTCTACTAGGAAAAAAGGTAGATGTCAAAACAAGCATAGTGATTTCAAGCAATAATCAATTATTTACTATGTGATGGACCACACTAGGCTCATAAATATCCTAATAGAAAAGCTATCAATGTTATGATTAAGAGGGAGATTGAACAAGAGAGTGATGATGCACACATGGGATCAATATAATTATTGGATGCCCTTAAAATCAAGTTATAAGGAGTAGTCTCGAAGCAAGGAAATAATGAATATCGATACCAAGGTAAATCAGATATTCACCAAATTCATGATAGGCATTGGTGCCACACTTAAATTTGCCTCATAGGAGGAGGAGAGACTCAAACTTTAGACAATCGATGAGGTAGGTTGGCTCAAGATAGTCAACATTGCTATCAATCTATTGCAAAGAGTAGCTCATGGGCTAATGATGAAAATTGATTGGGGGACTGCAAGATTGATTTCAAAATAACAACCATGGATGACATCAAGGTAGTGGCTGGAATAGATTTCTTATGTCATGCAATGGTTATGCTATCAACTCCATTGATGAATCTTCTCGAGAAGGGTAATGCATAGATATGTGATAAAAGTACTAGTAAGTCTTTGAAGACTTCCATGGAGGAGTCGGTATTGCCGCTATTGACTATAATAAGATATTCAAGGCATACATTGCCTATAACTTTGCTTTTGGAGGAGTTCTTATGAAGAAAAAATACCCCATAACTTCGAAAGCTGCAAGCTTAATGACATAGAGAATGAGAAGTGATATACGTCCAAGAAATAAAATAATAGCAATCATCCATTACTTAGAACATGGACATGTTATTTACTAGAGTCATATTTAATAGTGAAGATAGACACCATTATAACTAGTTACTTCCAAATCTAGAAGTTAAACCCCAAGTAGATGCGAAGACATCCTAGTTCAGTTTGACTACATATTGAAGTATAAGTCAGGCATTACTAATCATGTTGTTGATGCCTTAAGTCGTAATGCATAGTTAACATCTATGACTTGTCAGTTCTAAGGAGAGATGATAAATCTCATAAATGAACTTGTAATGAGATCCAATGAAAAATAGACTCATTTTCCAAGCTCATGATGGAAAGATACAATAATTTTGGATAGATGACAGTTTATTGTGCACAAAGGGAAAGTGACTTTACATTCTTAGTAGGAAAGTACCAGAAGAAATCTCATCAAAGAGTGTCATGACTCTAAATGAGCTGGTCACCCAGGCAATGATGCACGAAAGCCTTGCTCGAGTTCATCTACTATTAGCCACATATATGAGATGATATAATAACTTACATAAAGACTTTTCTTGTGTGTCAATAGAACAAATTAGAATATCATCTTTGAAGATTGTTGGAGCCACTACTAATAATAGAACAACCTATGAAAAATATCACCATGAACTTCATAATTGGCTTACGCAAGTTTAAGGGACATGGATTGATCATACAGGCAAAGAATTTTTTGTTAAATAATACGACATTTATAGCAGCCTATAAGAATTGCATAGTAGAAAAGATAACTAAAATTCCTCAAGAACATGATGAAATATTTAGGACTATAAAAATTTATTGAAAGTGATTGTGATATAAACTTCACCAATAAAATTTTGATGGAGCTCTTCAAGATCATGGGTATGACATTTCACTTCTACTAGTTTTTACCCTTAGACTGATGGGAAGATTGAGTAGGAAAATAAATTAATAGAGCTATATTTGTGATATTTTGTGAGTACTAAACATACTAACTGTGTGAAAATACTAGATGGTTCAGTTCTCTTACAACCTATGAAAGAGTAAAACAATCGAGAGAAGTCCATTCGAGATAGTCATGGGAAAAATCGATGACTCCTCACATCCTAATTGGATGATATAGAAAGGAAGAGTCTAGTATTCTACAAACTTACTAAGGTTTTCCATGAGCCAGCTAATATAGCACACTCATACTTAAAGAATGTTGCTAAAAAGATAAAAAAATAGGGTGACAAGAAAGGAGGCATGCCAATTTCTAAGTTGGAAACTTAGTATCTATTAAGCTCATACCATAACAAATATATCTTTTCGAAATATACATAAATGCTTTGTATGGAAGTAAGAATGCTCATTTCCCAGACTAGGAATGGTTGGTAAGGTTTCATATAGTGTAAGTTACAACCAGCCTAAATATTCATTTTTCCTTTTATATTAGTAATATCAAACACTATCATGAAGATAAAGAATCCAAATCGAGAGATTTCTATGAAGACAACAATAGTAGTACTGTAGTAGTAACATATTATGACAAAGAGGTAGATTACATCATGATAGACTGAAATAAGAGAAAAAAAATTCCGATCGCACAAGGAATGCTTAGTAAAATAGAAGGGGCTAATAGAAAGCGAAGATTGTTGGGATCAAATAATGACATTGTTATAATTCTAAGAATAGATCGAGTAGTATTAGGCATGAGGATAGACGAGGACATCTACATCATTTGTGAGAGAGTACCACATCACCACCTATGGAGGGCCTCTTTCCCAATCAAATGGATGCAAATAACTCTTAAGGTGGTTTCCATATAGAGGTGGGAAGGATCTAGAAACATGGAGAAACATTCATTTCCAAAACATTCCAAGTAAAGTGTGAAAGGGTATAGAGGATTTAAATATCTAAAACATTCCAAGGATCTAGAGTATTTTAAAGTGTCTCGAACCTTCCATGGTTTTAGTCATTTCTAATTATATGCATAAAAGAGGTTGTGGCCTCATTAGCAAATCACCAAGTTGTAAAAATCTTTTTTGAATACTAAATCTTTTTCTTTCTATTGTTATTTTAGGTTTTCCGTTCTCTTAAACTATTGATATAAGTTGAATAAACTTGCAAGGGAAACAAAAGTCTGACTTAACAACATCCAAGTTGTGAGTTACATAAGTGTCACATGGAAGCTTTGCAAAAAGACTAAGTCCATGACATGAAGCCCTCCATCTCCAATGATCTATAAAAAATACAACAATACTTTTTCAAATGGAATACTTTGTTTTTTACTATTATCCAAAATTACTTTTTTTTTAAACAATAAGCTAATGGAGTCACTCCTTTATCATGAGGGCACCTTGGGCCTACTTTTTTAACAACTAAAAACATCTCATATTTTATTTTTTTATTAATTTAATCTAATTTCTTGCTTCATTAAGCACATCGCCTGTTAAAAATCATAAAAGCTGTAGTAACTAGAAATTAAAATATCTAGAATTAAAATACTAATTATATATTATTATTTTAAAATTAAAAGAAATCAATATAAAAACACACAATCCAAATTAGTTTACCTAGCTCAAAATGGCCACACAAATCTCTCTCACTATCTATATGAGGCGACACATTCCAACATAAAGAAATTAATTTTTTTTAGAATAAATATATAGATTATCAATGATATTTGTTTATAATTTTTTAATTATAATAATTTTTTTAAAAAAACAATCAATGTGTTTTCAAAGATATCTTGTATCCAATGGTAATATATAATGTGGTTTTTGACTACTATAAAATTTAAATTTTAAGATAAATATATTATACTAAGTATCATGCCATATATTATATGATGCTATCACATATCAAAGTCTATTAAAAACTTTTTCATCTATAAAATTTCTTTAGAAACTTTAGTAACAATAATGAACTCGATCTCATTATTCAATAGTTATACAAATTTGTAACTAGGATTTCCAAGTACTAATATCCATCAAAAGGTAATACATATATTTTGACCCCAAGTGTTAGGCCTGCCTACGATACCAACCCAAGAAACAGTGTCGGGATTCCATTATATTAGTTTAATGTTTCAAGCATGAGAAAAATTAATCTATATTAGACGAACCATACCCACCATGAAAGAAGAAAAAAAAGGAATAAAACATGGAATAAAAAAGAAATGTTTTTACTTCTATTCATATGGATCATCTATTTTTCTTATCAAGATTTATGTCTTTTTATTGCAAGGTAAAAAAATTTCTAATACGTAAATTGAAGTCACAACTATTTTTAATGTCATGGCTTAATTCATCTCAAGTCCCTAGAGAAGAAACCATGACTTTAATCACTAAGTAAACAATTATAAAATATATAATTTGTAATGGCTAATGATCCAATAGCAATCAAAATACAATAGAAATCCACATTTCCTTATTTTTGGAGTTGATAGTAAAAATGAAATTTGACCCACATTGCAATCAAATTGGGAATATTATTTAGTTAAAGATAGAGCAAGGATAGGGCTTAAATGCCTTTAGAAGTAGTATAAATAATTGGGAAGATACTTGAAATTTCTGACATTACTTTTTCACCATAAATTATATGACCATTGTGCGGTGCACATGGTGAATTTAAATACATGTTATCTAGCTGTTGAAAAATCATGAGCATTGGTTCCAAGCTCAAATATTTAACAACAAAATAAATTATGTTAGAATATGCACTATAGATATAGTCGAAACACAATGTAATAAAGAAATAACCCGAAGATGCATATAATTTATTTGAAGCTATTTTAATGATAGCTAAATCTATTTAACAATATAAGAGCAAGCTAGTATTTTAATCGATAACTTATTTAGAAAAATTTAATAATTTTTAATAAAAACTAGAATAATTTATTATCAAATATTCAATAGTTTAAAATTTTTAAGTGCGTTTGATAAAAAATATTGGGAGCTGAAAATATAAAATTTTAAGTGAAAATTCATTAAAAATTTAAAGTAGGTAGAGGCCTACTTAATGCTGAAGGCTGAAAATTTTCAAGAAAATTTATTTTTAAAATACCATTTTGTTTTTTTTTTCATTTCTTTTTCATTTTCTCATTCATGCTACAGTTTGTTGGTTAATCTATTTTCTACTCCTCCTTTCTTCGCCACCACAAACCCCAACCCTAACATTTTTTTCATGATTAATTTAAGAGAAGAAATAGTAAATCATCTAGTTGTTCGTTAATTTGTATTTTTTATATTAAAATTTGGATAGTTTTAAAGAGTTATCTTATTGGTTATTTTTTTAACATTTTTATTTCTTTTTTGGATTTATGATTTATTTAAGGATATATTTTTAGGATTTTATTTTAATAATAATTAATAATTGTAGCGAAAAAAAATTCTTTAGAAATTATATTTATGTTGGATAACATGTAATACAATAATAAGAAGGGTAATATGTAAAATATATCATTTTCACTATTTAGCATTTATAGTTATCAAATAATATATTTATATACAGCATTCAATTAATAGTAATTTATCAAATAGTTTTTCAATACAAATTTAACACTTAAAAAATTTAGCCTTAATTTTTCAACACTTAAATTTTTCAATTTTATTAAACAGGCACTAAATAGAGAAACTGAATTATGCTACTGAATTATCATTGGTGGGATTCAAACTGATATCATGGCATCCCCTTAAAAAAATAGGTCATACCACTCGGACACACAATTTTTACTGAAAGAACAATAAATCAAAATAATTTAATATTAATGTAAAATAAATGTTACACATATATAAGTATACATAAATATGTCGATATATAAATATTTATATAAATTGACAAACATATATATACCTATATAAACATATATACATACAAACACACACACATGCATATTGATATATAATTATATACATATATTTATATTCTTATGTATAATTATACATGCATGCATACAAACATACACACACACACAAACACACACACACACACACACATATATATATGTATGTATTATAATATATATATGTTTGTCAATTTATTATATGTTTTTATGTGTGTATATATGTTTGTCAATTTATATATATATATGTATGCAAAAATTTGTCGATTTCTATATGTTTATATATCTACATATATTTATAGATAATTTTATATGTGTAACATATATTTTGTATTTATATTTAAGTATTTTGATTTTTTGTTCCTTTGACAAAATTCACGTGTCGAAGTGGTATAACATGTTTTTGAAGGGATGTCTGGCATTAGTTTGAATCCTATAGATGAGGATTTGAAAGCATAATTCAGGTTCTAGGCTTATAGCTCTCTATCATTAAGTTTCATATTAATTAATATAAATTAAATATATTTTTTAAAATTTCGGAGGGTAAAATCAGGTTGTTGAATTTTAATACACTAAAACGTAATTATTTTAAATTTGATGTAAGCTTTTTTATATTATCAAAACTTTGATGCACAAAAAATCAAATATTTTGTGTATTGTGCACAAAATATAAATCTCTATTTTTTTTTTATCAAGAGAGGATGAGATATTTTATAAAGACTATAAAGTAATACTGAGTGAATGTTTAATCACTCAAGATATGCTAGTCATAATTGATTTGTGTTTGAAAAAGCTAAATCATAGATACTTCAAATAAGTATCCAAAAATAAAATAGTTGAATTTAAAAATAGAAATATAAATATTTCTAGCAAAAAAAAAAGTAAATAACAAGTTAAAATAGTTTGCCACTCGGTATATGCTAGTCATTAGACATAGTTATGAATACTATGCGGACCAAAGTCACAAAATATTAAAAATGTATCTAGAGAGATGTAGACATGTATAAATAAAAATTTATTTGCATAGAAAAATTTAGTGGTGAAGACATTAGTTTCAAGTTTCAACAAACTATTAAGATAAGAGAAACTTGTTTTAAAGAAATGTAAAAGAACAAAAATGAAAACAATTTGAAATTGTATGGAGGCAAAAAAGAAAACTAAAAGAATTGTGAATGAAATTAAATTTCAAGCATATGATGAGTTGTATGATAACCTACAAAAGTACAAAAAAAAGAAAATGAAATTCATAATTTAGTTAGGATAAGAAAGAATAAAGCTAGACATTAGTAATAAAATGCATTATCACTAAAAATAATCAAATTTTAATAAAAAGAAGTCAAAAAGCATTATAAGATATTTTTCATGATCATATAAAAAAATCACAAATTTAGATTTGAATATCGAGGGTGCTAGATAACTAAACACCTTTAAATATGTAGCGATTACAAAACCCATAAAGATAATAAAGCTTTCAAGAAAATGAATACCAAAAAAATCATAGGACTGTACAATATCCCTATCAAAGTTTGAAGTATAATGAAGGAGAAAAAATTATTATGAACTAGATTGCTTAACAAGATCATAAAGATAAAAAGGATATCAAATAAATAGAATCAAACATTATAACTTTAATTTATAAGAATAAGTGAAACGATCAAGTTTGTAATAACTATTGAGGTATTAAACTCAAAAGGTTATAATATGATATTTTGCAAAAAAAAATAAATGAAAAATAGATTAAGAATAAAAATGAAGATTTCAAAGAATCAATTTTCATCTATATCAAGTAAATCTACCATGAAGGCTAGCTACTTGGCGAGATATTTAATTAAGAAATACATTGAAAATTAGAAAGACTTATATGTAATATTTATCAATTTAAAAAAAAACTTTTGATAGAGTCTCAATATACTACAAAAATTAATATTATGTAAGAATAACTAAAAGTATGTATATTAAACAAATCAATGATATATACAAGGAAGTGATATATAAAGTAAGATTAGTTAAGGTATCACAGATGAGTTTTTAATAGTTGTAACACTACATCGAGGATCACTACTCAGTCCTTAAATTATATTAATTTTGAATGAATTGATAATATATATTCAAAGAGATAATCATTTGTGTGTGTTATTTGCAGATGATATTGTTAGTTAATGAGACTGAAAAAAAGTTAAATTAAAACTAGAAATTTTTAAGAATTGCACTCGAGTCTAAGAGATTTATGATTAGTCATGACAAAATAAAGTACCTAAAATACAAGTTTCATAATGTTAAAAGTAATAATAATAAAATATTTAATAGGAAAATAAGAATTATCTAGTATTATTCATTTCAAGTATCTGTGTTTTATATTAAATAAAGATTATGAGATTGATGATGATGTATCTAATAGGATTGAGAATGAATTGACCAAAAAGAGTCGGACTAAAGATTCTTTGTGATCGATGAGTATCAAATAGATTAAAAATAAAAATTTATAAAACTATAAGATCAGTCCTACTATATGAAATTGAATGTTAACAATCAAAAAGTGGCATGTTCAAAGTATGATGAATGTGTAGTTAGACTAAGAATATTATAATTAAAAATGAAATTTTTAGAAGCAAAATTAGAATAACTTTTGTATATGATAAGATAGGAGACAATTGTTGTAATTGATTTGAACACGTCCAACACAAACTATCTAGCATGTCTTAGAAAGCATGAGACTATTTTGAGTGGATGGAGAGAGAAAAAACTAGAATGAGGCCCACTATAAATTAAAATAAATTATATATAAGAATTTAATAACTAAAAAATTGAAAGTGAATAGATATCTAACAAAATTGATTTGAAAAAAATATGATCGATAAAGACAACCCCAAGTAGTTACCATAAAACTTAGTTAATAATAATAATTTTTTGTGTTGTTGAAAAATATGTTTTCTAAGTAATTATTAACAATTTTAATGATTATTTCAAGTAATTACGAAGACTAATGAGCTTCCGTGATATGATTTTTATAGATCTAACTATGATCTTGCTAATTATCTATTTTTTGACATATTTTTGTTACTAATTTGCTTATGTTAGATCATTTTTGATTATGTTTGGTAATTTTTGAATATATACTTCAATTTTATCAATTGTATTTGAAGATATTTCATATACATTGATGAAATAAAATACATAGGATGGTTATGATTGAATGTTACTCGTTGATTTTTTTCTTCATAAAATAGATAATCTAATCTTTATCATATAATATAATGTTAAATTTATTCTCTTGCAAAATTTAAGAATTAAAAATATTTGAAAAGTCGATAGATTTTACAATTGTTGTTAATATCTCATCACCATAAAACACAACAAAATATAGAATGCCATTGAACCAACAAAATCATTTTTTTACATACAAATAATGTATAGACATATACATACATACATACATACATACATATATATATATATATATATGTATGTATGCATATATATATATATATTAAATTTCTAATGTTAGCAAGATCATACAAATAATTTTTAAGCATGTATTTCATTATATGTGTATCGAACTATCGATGTTACAAAAAAATCCAGGAAGAGGAAGCTTAGATAGATATATAAATAAATTATAGATATTATTCTAATCAATGAAGCACAATAAATAAATCTCTAATGTCATGAAATTTCATTGCTATAGAAATTTGTTGAAGCTTTATATAATTTATTATAAATAAATTATATTTATTATTCTTAATATTTTTTGTGAGGTATAAGTAAGCATCTAAATTTGTTGAAGCATTGCCTCAAATACTGAGTTATATAAAATTTATGAAGAATGCCATGAGTAGTAAAAGAAAATTAGAGACATTATGCATAATGAATATGATACAAAAATATAGTGAATGTTATAACTTTCAATCGATTTGAAAGATTCGAAAAGTATTATGATATCATGCATAATTGTGAGGCATATATTCTGAAATTTGCGATGTAATTTGGAGTCAAGCATCACCTTGATGTCATTGTCAATAATGCAATGATTGAACCTCAATGATATTACTCAAACATCTCTCTCACTACAAATATCCAATTGATCCACAAAGCACCTAATGGGTATTCCTGAATATGTTTGCTTAATATTGGTATATTTATTTTTGCAAAGAATTTGTGGCATTGGTTATGAAAAAAGACCAACATGCTCAATTAATTTTGGGATGTTTGTTTTTATCCACTTGATAATCGCTCATTGATATGAAGAAGGGGGAGTTAATGATTCGAGTAGGCAATGAGCTAGAGGTGTCAAACGGGCCGGCCCAGCACGGCACGGCCCGTTTTTCACGTGCCCAGCCGTGCTACCGTGCCGGCCCGCTCGGGCACGGGCGCACGGCAAGGCAGGGCAGGCGGGGCGGGGCGGGTCGGGTCTGTTTGGACCCGACCCGCGGTCTTTTTACCGGGGGAGGGGCCCGGTTGGGTCACGAGTCACGACTCAGTGAGTCGTGACCGTGAGTCGCGACTCACGACTCACGACGCAGGCACGCAGGCACGTGGTTTGTTCGCCCGGGCCCGGCACGGGCCCGGGCACGTTTTTTTATCGTGCCGGGCCGGCCCAGGCACGGCCGAACCGTGCCGTGCCTCGTGCTGGGCCGGGCCGGCCCGTTTGACACCTCTACAATGAGCTAGTGAAATTCAATATTCACAAAGGTGTGGAGAGTTAGATGAAGACAAAAAAGATTATTGGAGGATAGATAACATCCTCTATACTATAAAACAACAAAATATATACATTAGGTGGAAGGATTTTGTAGACGACTGATGACCTAATGAAGTTGAGGAGGATGACATAGAAGAGTAATTATGGAACTATGAAAGTGAAGTTGGGACTGAGAAGAATGGCTACTATGAAGTCACGTCATTCTTGTAAGTCAACTTCAAAATCATCCAAAGAAGAGTATTCTAGAGAGGTTGAAAAGAAAATAAAAACATTCAAATTCTTTTCATAATTTCATGGAGAAAATGATGTCAAGGATTTAGAGAAAATACAAGTAGTGAAAGCAAATGGAGAATCCCAACTGGTGGCTAATGAAGTGATAGAGGGACACATGGCTTTATCAATGATTCTGGAGGATACGAATGAAGTAGAACAAGATATAAAGATAGTAATAAAAGGCATGGCTTTGACCAACAGTGACCATGGGGATACATAAGTGAAAGAAAGCCGTGGAAAATCATAACATTGTGAGTTTGGAGATCTATGATGAAAAAGTATTGGGCATAGCCCAATAAAAAGACATGGTGATCCTTACAGTCAATGCATTTAGGGAGGATAATATCACAACAATCCAAAAATCCATGATATCCCGAGAAAGAGAGAAAAAAAGGTAGCCCCAAAAATTAAAACTTGGAATATAATTCAATACAGAAAGAAGTTCAAGTAGAAAAGAAAAAATAGAAAATATAATGAAGCTAGCCTATACAGCTTAGATCATCGATGAAGACAACAACTCTTTGATGGTATTGCTCCAACATTAAATATGGTACTACTTATTATTTGTTCAAACTATCAAATGTTCTATATTTTTTGGTAATCTTTGATGATGGGTAAAGCATGAAAATATATATATAGATCAATTTTATGACTTCAAGGTTTTGGTGGATTTTGATGAATAGTCATGAAATCAATAGGTTTTTAGAGGTATTTAGCTGAGAGGTAGTATATGGAGTCTTGCATAGTTTCAATGTTTATTCGTTCCTAAAACTCTCTACTAATTGATTATGATAATATTTGTTTGTCATGACCCTATCAACTCATTAGCATAATCCTTCTATTATATATCATATTCTCTGTAGCTATGTTATTATCATTGAGTCATAGCTATACTTATTTTTTAAAATCTAATTGGTTGTGATCATAATTTTATGTTTCAACAACAAAGAATCTCACTAGTATTAAACATTTTAGTAATATCCTAGTACAATGATCTTATCTTTAATATGACTTTTTAGTCTCAAGTCAGAGTTGTGATCTTTTTACAAAGTTCCAACTTTTGCACTATAAAAACTTATATAAGCAAAGCTACTTAAGTCAAGTTATGATAATTAC
>JAREIK010005723.1:0-39923 GCA_029783825.1 Sapria himalayana | reverse complement strand
AAAGACAAAATATAAAAGTAAACTAAAATCATAAAAATTAAATTATTTAAATAAAAAAATGAAATAGATTTGTATTTAACCGTATATAATAGTATTTCATAAATAAATAAATTTATGGTTAATAATTTATGAAATTTTAATGGTTAATTTTTGTAATATTAATTATAAATTAATGAAATAAATTTAGAATAAACAATTTATTAATGGTTATAAAAATGATGATTAAAAAATTATATTACTAATAACCATGAAAACTAATAATTAGTAATCAATTTTTCAAATTTTTCATTTATAAAAAAACAAATTATTTAATATAGCCATAAATAAATTATATAAAAGTATAGCCATTAAAAATATAAAACATTTCTTATTATTTTTAATTTATGGATAAATTTATAATATTCATTCATAAATAAAAAAATAATATTATATTTATAATATAGAATTATATATATATATATATATATATCATGGTAATAAAATTTTGAGAATTCAATTTATTATTTATGAATATAATATGAAACAATTAAAAAGGCATAAAATATCATATTATTTGATATAATTTATAATTTATAAAATTCTATAAATTACTTAAAGTGAGAAGATCATTAAAAAAGTTATATTTATTATTTTAATAAAAAAAGAAATACTAAAAACTAATTGTAAAGATCTTATTGAATTGTTTAATTCTTATAAATTTCAGTATGGACAAATAATAAACTTGAATTCAAATCAACTTAGCGTTAGTTTGGTAGTACTTTCAAAAGTGTTCATTAGTAATATTTTAAATATCTTTTTTAAAACCTTAAAAAAATACTTGATGTGTTCTATTAATAACCACACTAAGATATTTATTTTTTAAATTATCAAAATTTTTGTGATGTAATAAAAACATCTATGTATTAATTTTTAAATATCAATTTATTTTGATTTAAATTTTAGGTAAATTTTAAATTTTGTTTATAATTCAAAAATTTAAAATCTTTTCGTAATAATTTTTTAAAAAGATTCCTATAATCATAATTTTTTTTTACTTTAAATAATATATATATTTACTTGTTTATTTGTTAATTCATATATTTTTATATTTTTTTTATTTAATCCTATAATTAATTATTTTAGCTTTTTATTAGTAGTAATTTTATGTATGATCAATTATTAATTAATATATCTTAATAATTGATTATTATAATAATTAATTATTTACTATATTTTTAATAAAAATATTTAAATATCATAATTAAATATTTCAGAAAAATATTTTGTATACATTTTTAAAAATTTTATAATCAGAAGAATAGTTATTTTAGTCTTTATTAATATAAATTTATATTTGTATTTATATATTTTTGAATTATTTATTTACAATATCTTATTTTTATAATTATATGAGGGAAATGTGACTTTCAAAAATCACTCAGCCATAGACCAGGACAAATATTTAATATACAAAATTACATAAAAAATTAAAAATAAATAATATACTTGAAAAAAATTAAGTCAATATAGATTAGCGACAGAAATTATCTCCAACTAACATAGCTAGGTAAAAAATCCGTAGCTAAATGGATATATTTTATGAAAATTATCATTTAAAGAATAATCTTTTGCAATTAAATAAAAAATAAAAAAATTATTTTATGAATATTATTTCGCAAGGGATTTTTTGTCGAACTAAATAGCTATGGAAAATTCATCTTTAAAGTCATTGCTAAAATGCCCACAATTCTTCGCATGAAAATTTATGATAATTTTAGCTATTGACAATTTTCAATCAAATATTTTAGTCATAATCCATCACAAATCATTCAGAAAATTGTAAATCAATATAAAATCAAACATCTATTATTATTCACTAGCTAATTCGTCTCTAATTAGCTAGAGCTTATATCCCTAATAGAATTTTAGCTAAATAGACATTTTCTTTAGTATAGATAGACTGAAAGATAGATAGAAATATAGAAAGATAAACATACAAAAATATAGACAGATAAATAGAAAGAAAGATAGACAAATAGATAGATAGAGCGATAGATAGATAGATAGATAGACAAATAGATCGATGGATAGAAAGTTAGATATATAGATAGATAGATAGATCGATAGATAGTTAGGTAGATATATAGATAAATAGATAGGCAAATAGATAGATTGATAGATAGAAGATACACAAATAGATAAACATATAGATATACAAATAAATAGATAGATGCATAAATAGTTATATAGATAGATAAATAGATATAGAGAAAGATAGATAGATATACTGATTGATAGAGAAACATATAGATAATCAAAAAGATAGAGAGATAGACAGATAGATAGATGAATAGATATATAGATAGATAGATAGACAGATATATAGACAAATAAATAAACAGATAGATAGACATATAGATAAATAGACAGACATATTGATTGATTGATTGATTGATCGAAAGATAGATATATAGTTAGACAGAAAGATAGATAGAATGATAGATAAAAAGATTGACAAAAGATAGATAGATAGATAGATAAACTGATAGATAGATAGATAGACAGATGGATAAATAGATAGATATATATAGATAGAAAGATAAATAGAGAATAAATAGATGGATTGATTGATTGATAGATAGATAAAGAGACAGATAGATAGAAATATATATAGATAGACAGATAGATAGATAGATAGAAGATAGATAGATAGAGAGAGAGAGAGAGATAAAGATAGATAGATAGAGATGTAGATAGATAGATAGATAAATAGATAGATAAATAGATAGAAAGATAGATAAAAAATGACAGAAAAATAGACAAATAGATAGAAATATAGAAATACAGACAGATAGATAGACATACAGATTGATAGAAAGACAAATAGATAAATTGATAAATAGATATAGAGATATATAGGTAGATTCATAGATAGACATATAGAAAAATAGTTAGATAGATAGAAAGATAGATAGACAGAAAGATAGTTAGTTAGTTAGATAGATAGATAAACGGAAAGTCTGAAAGATAGAAAGACAAATAGAGAAGAAGAATAATAGTCAGATAGTTAGATTGATAGGCATACAAATATAAAAACAATAAGAAAAATTGACAAATGGACAAAAAGATATAAGATTGATAGATTTATTGATAGACAAAAAGATAGATAAATACAAAAATAGATAGATATATGGATAAATAGATTGATAGATAGGTTGATAAAAAGATTTATTTGCATAATGATAGGTAGATAGATAGACAGATTTATATAAAGATAGATAGATAGATAGATAGATAGACAAATAGATACAGAGATAGATAGATAGATAAATATATAGACAAGTAGATGTAGATATTGATAGATTGATAGATTGATAGACAAAAAGATAGACAAATAAAAAGACATATAAATAGACAACTAGATTGATAGAAAGGTAAATAGAAATATAGATAGATAGATGACAAAATGATTGATAGATAGATCAATAGATAGACAGATAAATAGGTAGATAGATAGTTCGAATATTAGATAGAAAGGCAGATAGATAAAATGGTAGATAGACTTATAGATAAATACATAAATAAATAGATAGATAAATAGATAGATAGACAAAAAGATAATAATACAGATAGATAGATAGATAGATAGAATAGACAGATAGATAGAGTGATAGATAGACAGATAGATAAACTGATATTTAGACAAATAGATATGCAAATAGATTAACATACAGATAAATAGATAGATAGTTAGATAGATAGATAGATAGATAAACAAATAGATAGATAGATAGACATATAGACACATAGACAAATAGATAAAGACTAATTGATAGATACACAAACTGATTGATAGACATACACATCGATAAATTGATAGACAAATAGAAATATAGAAAGATAGAAAGAAGAAAGATAGATAATAGATAGATTGATTGATATATCGATTGATAGATAATATATAGATAGTTAATAGAGAGATTATTAAATAGATTATTAGATAATACATAGATAGATAGATAGACAAATAAATAAACAGATAGATACACGGATAATAGATGATAGATTAATAGATAGATAGACTAACACATAGATAGATAGATAGATAGATAGACAGAAATAGATAGACATATAGAAAGTCAAAAAGATATAGATATAGATAGTTTGATAGGTAGATATATTGACAGACAGATAGATAGATTATTAGACAAATACATAGATAAATAGATAGAATGATAAATAAACATAAATGAACAGATAGATAGAGAGATAATTGATATATTGATAGATAGATAGATTAATAGAAATATAGACAAATAGATTGATAAATAGACATATTGATAGGTAAAAAGATAAATAGATAGACAGAAATACAGATACATAGATAGATAGATAAACATAGATAGGCAGATAGATATAAAAAAAGATTGACTTATATACAGATAGATAGTGAGACAGATAGACAGATAGATAGATAGATATATACGATATAATAGATAGATAGAGATCTAGATTAATGATAGATAGAAAGATTGCTAGATAGATTGACAGAAAGATAGATATACATAGATAGACAAATAGATAGACTGAAAAATAAATAAACACATAATAGATAAAAAGATAGATAGACAATTAGACAGATAGAAAAATAGACAGATAGATTGATTAACAGACAGACTGACAAATAAATAGATAAATAGCTATAAAGAATGATAGAAAGATAGTCAGAAAAAAATGTCAAATTGATAGCAAGATAGATAGATCGAAATATTGATAGATAGATAGACACATAGATTGAAGGATTGATAGAAAGATTGATAGATAGATTTATAGAAAAATTGATATAGATATAGATATATAGATTGCAAGACAGATAGAATATAGATAGATAGATAGATAGATACATAGATAGATATAAATACTATATAGATAAATAGATAGATAAATTGATAGTTATTAGATAGATAGATAGACAAATAGATAGACTGATACTTATACACTTAGATAGAAAATAGATATATAAATAGAAAAATTGATAGATAGAGATAGATATATAAATAGAATAAAAAACAAAAAATAGATCTATAGATAGATAGATAAATAGACAGATAGAAAATAAATAGACAGATAGAAAAATAAATAGACAGATAGAAAAATAAATAGACAGATTGATAGAAGGATATATACAGATAAATACACAAAAAAATAGATCGATAGATAAATATATAGATACATAACATATAGATAGATTGATAGAAAGATATTAAAGATATATAAATAGACATATAGATAGACAGATAGATAAATAGATAGACATATAGATAGAAAGATTGATTGATAAATAGATAGACATATAGATAGGTAGATAGATATATAGATGTACAAACATATAGATAGATAGATATATAGATTAAATAGATAGATATATAGATAGATAAGTAGATAGACATATAGATAGCCAGATATATAGACCTAGTAGATAGATACTAGATATATAGATTGATAGACAATAGATTGTAGAAAGATAAACAAATAGAATGAAAGATAGAAAAGATAGATAAAAAATAGATATATAAAGAATTTGCTATACAGACAATAGGGCACCCTAGCTATCACTCATTACTCATATATACATTGATTAGAACAACATTTCTAAACTTGTTGATATATCAATATATCTATCAAGATGATCAGTCTCTATATACATATTTAAATAGATTATTTAATATATAGATTTTGATTCAATAATATAGATAGATAGATACATAGCATATTCGGTCTATCTCTCAGTATAAACATATGAACTTATATATAAACATATATTGTTATATATATAATCTATATATATATATTTATACATATGTTATAATAGTTTATAAATATCATACATCATTTACAATAAAACGATCCATTTATATTTGTTTTATATAACATTGTATATAACATATAAATATTATACTTTTTGTAAACATTTATATAACATATAAATTTTTATATAATATAAAATATTTATAATGTTTATGTAAATTTGATATATATACTAGATAATATTTATAAAAGTGTTACAAATATATAATTATATATATGTAACATTTATAAAATATTTTAAACACAACATTATATCTAAACACTTGTATATATATAAAAGTGTGAAGTTTTTTTAATGATTATTCTTTTTAATGTTTAATGGATTTCAAATCACCAGAAAGTGTGTTTAGCTCTTAAAGTTGTTTATATATTTAGTGGTTAATGCTTACTCTCATCGCTTATCTTATATGTCGGAGCATTTGATTTGTGGTAACACTTTCTACCCTTACTCAGCAAAATGGAACTATATCATTTTTAATATCTATTTATTTTACTTCTTCGAACCCTATCATTCATCATGAGTTTGTGTACCATGGTCATGGTGAGTTGCATTTCATTGCTAATTATTTCATTCACAAAAACATGATATGCATTCTTTGATCGTTGAATTAGAATGTCTCTATCATTCCTGACATGTTAGGATGTTAATGAGAGATTTAGAACAGAGTCGAACTCTGAACCATCAAGCATGAAAGAGGCTACAAGAGGGTACAAGAAAGATTAGAGGGTTGGCTTTGCACAACTTTCACAGAGTATTGATCTTTATGTCTACTCTCGAAGCCATACCATAATCACCATACTTGCTAAGCATAGATTTTTTAAGGGCATGACTGTCAAGATAATCACCCCAATTTGTTAAGCATATGAGCGCTAGATTGCCTCTTTAAGTGACAAACCTCGTAACTCTCTTGATGCTTCTCAAAGAATAGGCAAAATAGCTAATTAATCCCTTCATGGTGCTAGTGGAAACACTGACATCAATTCCATGAATATCCAGATGAGTCAACCTCGTTCTGATCATCAGCCTTTTTCTACGATAGACTATCTTTTCTCCCCAACTCTCTCTCAATGACAGAACAATCCCAAATTTCTTCAATTTATGATTCATCCTCACTCTCTGCATTTGCAAGGCTATGACAAGTCGAAACTACTTCAACAATTGGCAGGAAAACTATTGGAGCAGCTCCTCATGTTCATCTGGGTGCCTTACTTTCATTAGGTTATGCTGGTAAAAAAGAAATGGCTGCAAATGATTACGATGATCTTCCTGACTTTGATTTTGGAACTGCTTCTGATACTTCTCTTTCTTCACGATGAAAATTGCTGAATGTTGCGACTCGATCCCAAGAAATATTCTGGTGGTGAATTTGATAATCTTGATTGTTCATTGACCAAGTCCTTGACACCATTCAAGTCAATAGAAACTCTTCAAAGTGTGTCATATTATTTTTGCTTTGAAAGGTTTCCTCCGCTTGCACTACAAGAAAAATCCCATATAGCTAGGGATAATTCACTATCTAAATGAGCATTTTCCATCGCTAAACGTGATATAGGGATGGATTACCGATGGATCAGTTTCCTATCTAAAGTACTTCTTGCTATATTTTAGCAACAGAAGTGTCCCTAGCTAAAAAGTTAGCGACAGAAAAATTCCTTGCTAAAAAATAAATTTCGTAGTTAAATTAGAAAGATAAATGAGATATTCCATCACTAAACAAAAATAACGACGGATGATTCCTGAGATAAAGTGCTGGTCTATAAATTTTAGTGATGGATATAGTCTATAGCAATAAATTTTGCGACGGAATATCCATCGCTAAATTCAATATTTCCCTAGCTAAATTAGCTAGGGAATTTCCCTAGTTAATTTAGCAAGGGATTTTTCCCTTGCTAATTTATCAAGAGAATTTTTCATAGCCATTTTAAATTCAAAATAATTTCAGAATTTAAAAATTTTTAAAATTTTTAAAATTTTTAAAATTTTTAAAATTTTAAAATATTTTAATTAAATAATTTAATATTTTTATATCAAATTAAATAAAAATTGAAACCATAAATAATTTATAATAAACACAAAATAAATCATTTAAAATCTTTATGTAAATTCAATATTTTACATTATTAAAACAAAAAAATAACAAACTTTTTATGATATTTATTCATCAATGTATCTACCGATAGTACATAACGTATAATATATCCATTCATTAACATTGCTTTCTCTCCCTCTGATCCTCTGATAATCATTTTTATACTACGACAAAGCTGTTCTAGTCATGTCACATTATATCAAGTGAAAAATCCCATCACTAATAGAAGCTTTGTATGAGGAACAATGCGGTATCATATCTATAAATAATTTAAACAACTCAATCAAATTAACAAAAAAAGTAATGTTTGATACAAATATAATTCTATAGAATATATGTAAATATATACTAGCTTCTCACTCGTATATATATTACTACAGTATATGTACATATAAACAATAGTATTATGTGTACATATAAAATAAGTACAAATAAACTCAATATATATGTACATAAAATACTACAGTATTAAATGTATGTATATACTAACTTTATTCGTACGTATATATCTCATTTGGTGCTGTTGCTGCTGCTCCCGCCACGGCTCCTGCCACTACTGCCGTTGCCACTGTCGTTGCCAATAACACTGCTGCTATCGCCACTACCACCTCCGCTCCTACTACCGCCGCAACTACCATTACTGCCGCCACCACCACTATCACAACCACTGCCGCTATCGTTGCCACCGTCGCCGCCGCCTCAGCCGCCACTTGCAGCAGCTACCACAGATGATAATAGCCTTTTACATACCTATAATAGGCTAAAACTCTGCCCAAAATTTATGGAGAAACACAAACATATTCATAGATATATTAAAATAGTTATTATAGACATGAACAAACAAAAATTACTATTGAATGTCATAAATTTTCAACAAAAATTTAAAAAAATAATTTAATATTTTAAAATTAAATTTAATAAAAATAGAAACTATAAATGAAAATTTTAAAATAAAAAAAATCATTCAATAACTTATTCTAATACAATATTTTAAATAACCAAAACAAAAAATAATAAAATTATATTACATCTTATTAATCAATGTATTTACCGACTGTGCATAAAGTATAATCTATTAATGCATTGATGTTGCTTTCTCTCCCACTGCTCCTCCGATCACCAACTTTCAGCTGTGAAAATGTGGTCCAAGTAATAGTGCTTCATGTTTGTTGAAAAATATCCTTGCTTATACATGCTTCGTATAGGAAACAATGTGGTACCATATATGTAGGAAATTTAAACCACCTAATAAAATCAAAATAAATAATAAAACTATGTTTTGATAAATATATATTGCTGCAGTAAATATGTACATATATTCTAGCATTTCACTTGTACATATATTACTGTAGTATATGTACATATAAACTATAGAATTATGTGTACATATATACTGAGTACATATATATACTTAGTATATAAGTACATAAAATACTGTAGTATTATATGTACGTATATACTGACAATATATGTATGTATATACCGCATTTGTTGCCGTTGCTACTACTCTCACTACAGCTGCCACTCCAGCAGCAGCTGCTGCTACTGCGGCCGCTGCCAATACCATTGTCACTGCTTCATTTGACACTACTGTTGATGCCACTCCCGGTGCTGCCGCTACTACTGCCGCCGATGCTACCATAGCTACCAATGCTGCCGCTGCTGCCCCTGCCACCACCACTACTACCACTATAGCCACCGCTATAGCTGATGCTGCTATTGCTACTACTGCCGCTTCTGTCGCTGATGCCATAGCTGCCGCTGTGGTTGTTGATGTCACATTTGCCACTACTGATGTTGCTGCCACTACGGTTGCCATTGCTACTTTCACTGCTACCACTGCCGCTTTCCCTGCCGCCACTGCCGCTTCTGCTACCACCACTACTGCCACCACTACTACTGAATATAAAATTTTACATACCTATAATAGGCTAAAACTCTACCCAAAAAATTCAGAGACACAAAAACATATTCACAGATATATAAAAACAAATATTATAGGCATGAACAAACACAAATTAAAGTTTATTATCATATCGCTTCAACAAAAATCCAAAAGGTGTCCAGCAATTATGTTTAGAGATAAATAGAGTGCAAAAATAAAATATTTTTAGAATAATAAAGATAAGATAAGCTAGCCCTCTTTTTGAAAAAGTTGAAATCGGTAAATATGGGACTCATGCATTGGATGGACCATGGTAATGTCTGAATGCTTTGAATCAAAATTTTTTCTTTTCTCTCTCATAATGTGTCCTACAAATATTCATAATTTGATTTATTGGAAAAGCAAAGAACAAAACCAGAAAAAAAAAACTTGAAACCTACAAAAAAATATCATAATTATTTGTTACACAGACAAAAATAAATAATAGTTCAAAAAAAATTTCATACCCACTCATCCTCATAATTTGTAGGGAATGCTAGCCTCTCCTATGAGGATTCAAAGCTGGATCTCTGAATGCTCTCTGATGCACCAATGCCACTAACTGTGCCTCCATATAAGACATCTGCTACTACATTGCTTTTTTAATTTCTTTAATTTCTTGTATTTCTTCCATCAAATTAGTTATCTGCTCATCCTTCTTTTTCATTTTGGTCCCCATATCTATAATACATTCATTTCTTTCCAATGCTTGTTGTTTGATCCCCTCATCCACCATTCCTGAGACAGATGAATTAGAAGCATGACTGCTCCAACAAAATTCCACTCCCTTAGAGCCAATTCCGTATACTCGCTCCTTCTTTCTACCATCACATGACCTTCATAATTCTACGTCACATTTCTATTCTTTGTATTGACATTATCATCAAAATAATAAGAACAAAATGATGATGCTTCTTCTATTAAATATGCATTGCAAATTGAACCTTCAACTTTTGCATTGTTTCTAACATTCAATTTCAACTTACAAAGATACCTACAACTACAATGTTAGGTTTCAATTTAATTAAATTACAATATTACTTAAAGTACGAAATAATAAAACACAACAAATTATATGTATTTACATCTCAAAACGATACATCCAACTGAATTGCATTCACCCTGCAATCTTTGCTTCATATGCCAAATGGACCAGAAAATGCTCCATTGAGTCAAAAAAACTCAGTGGGAATATCTGTTCAAGCTTTCAAATAATAAATGAAATATCATTCTCCAGTCTCACCATGTCATCTATTTTGATTTTGGTTACAGTTAGCTATTTGAAAAACAAACTTAGTTTTGTAAGGACCTTCTAAACACTTAGTGAAAGTAATTCACAGAATGCAATTGGTATTAATCTCTGCATAAATACATGACAGTCATGACTTTTCATTCCAAATAACTTAAGATTATTCATATCCATGCATCTACCCATATTTGACACATCCATTAGGAAATTTCAAAATTTTAGCTCATTCACACAATATCTATCTTGCATTCTTATCAAGTGGGTAGCAAGCTTTAGAGAATTTTCCTATTTCCTCATTCAGTTTTAATTCAGGATGCTGATAGTAATCATTCAGCTCTTGTTTGATTTTAAAGTATATTTTGTCTTTTCATCTACATTATGGATAGTGTTGAAAACATTGTCAAAAATATTTTTTTCAATATGCAAAAAATCTAAGTTATGACGAATTAAATTCGACTTCCAATAGGGCAAGTCCCAAAATATACTACATTTTTTACCGCCAAATAATTTGTCTATTTGTCCATTACTTCCCGTAGCTTCATTTTCAGTTACCTTCTTCAAACCCAAACTATGAATCTCTATAATAATTTCATCTCCTGAATTAACTGATGGTGCAACTTTCTTCATAGTTTTATTTTTTTGAAATGTAGTTCTATTTCTTTGAAATGGATGATTCATAGGTAGAAACTTACGATGGTTATCAAACCATGACTGTTTACCACTAAAAAATGAGGGTAAATGCATTAGAATTTGTCATGCAATACGAGCATGTGAATCGTCCTGTAGTATTCCAATCAGACAACATTGAATATGTAGGAAAGTCACTTACTGTCCACATAAGGGCTGCCCACATAAATAAATTTTGCTTCTTTCAGATATAATATGTATTCACACCAACATCCCATAAATGATTTAACTCTACAATAAAATGCTGTAAGAAAACATCCAGCATGTCACATTTGGACTTTTTGCTGCAAAATCTTGATGTATATAATTAATTGCTTCCAAACAGGTGAATCTGATGGATGACGTATTACCCCTTCTTCAACCTCATGCTCGGAATGCTACATCATATCATTTGCAGTAGCATTTAATGCATATAGTCTCTGTAATCGAGAAATTAATTGAAAATAATACATCTTCTTAAAGACAACCTTCACTTTTTTTTTCGTATTTCTACGGCACGATGTGCCTTCCTAAATCGAGGATGGCCACAAAACTTACAACTAATTAAATCACTATCACCGCCCCATTATAACATGCATCCATTTAAACAACAATCAATTTTTTCCACTGGTAGACCCATTCCTCGTTGTAACTTCTTAGTGTTGTAAAATTTGTTAGTGATCAATTTATTATCTGGAACAATCTCCTTCATCAATTCTATCACCTGATCAAATAATTTCTTAGACATATGATTTTATGACTTAATGCACATTTGTCGACCCACAAGTGACAATTGCTAATGTGTTTTACAACCAGACCACAACTTTTTATCTGCAGCTTTAAGCATTTCATAATATTTCTCAGCTTCAGGAATAGGTAGTTCATCCATGTAATCCATATTGAAGTTAGGACCAGCAGCTTCCATGATCATTCTATGGTATGTGTTTGATGATTCTTCACCACAAGCAAATGATTCAATAACCTCATTTTGGTCAATATTTAGAGCCTTTGTACTTTTCCCGTGATAAATCCAAACAAAATAATTTAGCAGAAAGCCATATTTTTCCAAATGATATATTATAGTGTTTGCATCACAAAAAGGGATATTCTGACACTTTCGATGATTACATGGATACTTAAATTTTTCTCCATCCTTCAATCTCGATTGACTACATGCAAAATTGATGAAAGTTTCAAGCCCAGTCAAAAAATCTTTATTCAAAAATCCATTAATAACCCTTTTGTATATCAACTGACGATCTGGGCTAATTTTGCCCTGTTTTATTTACATAAAATAATGCTTAATCATTAATATAAATAAAACATTCTATTACTTCAAAATATACAAAGAATAAAATAAAATTACTTAGAGAGTGGGGGGGTGGAGAAAAAGAGAACAAGCAAGAAAGAAGAGCCAAAAAAATAACACGAGAGAGTGTAACACATAAAGAAAAAAAGGATGAGAAAGACAGAAAGAATTATAGAGGGAGAGAGAGACACATAGAGAGTGGTGTTAGAATGAAGAATTATATAAAAGAAATATAAGTTCTTCAGTACAAACCTATCAAATATTATTTTTTCTTTATACATAAGTTCATATTTGAGTCTGAGGCCCAAGGGCTGGGTCGCTGGGATTAGTAAGAGTACGACCCTTATTTGTATTATACCATATATGAGCCTGATCAACAGACACTCTCATGCTATGTTCTTATATAATGTTGATATTATATGTTTAGCCGTTTTATTTCAAGTTGGTGCAACAAAATAATATTATCCCATATATAATTATATGTTAGGATACATATAGTAAATGTAGTTATAAATAGTTACATTTAGTTTAACATATAATTATATATAGATATATGCATACAAGTAGTTATATGAAAATATAAATAAATGTATACAATGTTATAAACAATTATATAGATTTACATATATGTTTACATAATTATAAATAAAGTTATAATTATTTAAATAGAGTTTTTATAGTTATACAAATATATATATATATATATAGTCATACACATTTAGTCAAACATTATGTTGTATGTTTTTATACATATAATTATAAATATAGTTACATGTGATTATACATATAGTTACACGTATAGTTAAACTTATATTTATAAATGTATGTATATATATTTTTTCATATAATTTCATATATTTATACATATAGTTATATATAGGTATAGAAATGCTAAAATGCATTTTTTATACTAATATATAAAAATGTATATTAAATACATGTTGTTAATTATATATTTAAATATAGTTATGTATAAAGTTTTTATACTTATACATATAGTAAGATAGAATTATTTATAGTTATATGTTATTATATTTATAGTATATATAGATATTAATATTTTTATATATTTAAACATATAATTATATATAACTATATTCATACAAATAGTCATACACAAATATATAAAGTATTTAATAAATATATAGATTTACATATATGTATACATAGTTATAAATATATTTATATTTAATGTTTTAGAGTGTTATATAATTATACAAATATTTATATATAGTTATACAAATATTTATACATAGTTATACACATATAGTTAAATATTATATTGTATGTTATTATACATGTAATTATAAATATAGTTAAATGTGGGTATACTTATAGTTACACAAATACTTATAATTCTAAACACTTAAAATAATCAAATCCTACTTGCGTTATAATAATAAAGATTTTTGAATCCAAGAGTTCTAAAAAGTTACTAGTTGGATGGTCGGTGGCATCATTAAATAGGTGTAAGCCCTGGGATTTAACCTATCATTTTTCTTTGAATAAGTATATTTTGGTAAACTCTATGAGAATCAAAATTTGATTTTTGATTTCTGAAAATATTATTTTAGATTTAAATTTTTTAAAAACTTATGTGAGATAAACAAAGCTGATGCATTTCGGTGCAACAAAAGTGGATAAAAGTTATAATATTATATGAAAAAATGTTAAGGGGAACCAACATGAAAATAATTATATTTTTTACCAATTTTTAATTTTAATATAACATTTGGGGATCCAAATCCAAAATATTTATTAGTTGGGTCTTCCAAATTTGTATACTGATAATTACCGTCCTTTTTTCATACGGAATGCATTTACTCAAGTATGCATATGAGTTTATGTAGAAACTCATTATTTCGTAAACAAAAACATATGCATATGGAGTTCATAAATACTATGTATGCATAAACATATGCATTAATTTGTTTTTGCATACTAAGTAAGCTGAAAAAAGTTTATGCATAATGTTTTTATTAATTATTTTGGGATAATTATGAGTATTCGAATATAGGTACTAAAATATAACCCAAATCATAGATATTTTTTTTTGGATTCCATAACATAATTATCCATTATATATATATATATATATATTAAGAATGAAAATATTAAGTATTATTATTATTATTAGTGTTATGGAGGAATTCCTTTTTTTTGCAAAGTTGGATAAAAGTTAGTGCTATTTTTGGATGCAACAAATTATAAAGAATAGTACTTTCATTGTCAAGAAAATTATATTTAATAAAATTTTAAAATTTAACTAAATTAAGAAGATACTTCTCAGAGTAATATTCCTACCTTTTAGTGGCATCAATGCATAATATTAAATTGGTTTTGTTATTTTGTTTTGTAATTTAAGAGATGCAAGCCTAATATTTTTTTCTATTTGGAGATTAGAATGATTAGGATTTCTTGTAATGCATGTAATTGCTACTTAAGAGCTATAAGGCTACTCTAATTTTTTCATCATCTTAAACTTTTTCTCCTTCTCTTACCGCTTCTTCTTCATCTTTTTCTACTTATTCTTCTTGTACTGCTACTACCACAGATGAGTATCTACTTTCAAATGAGAATGCTCATTTATAGATGAGATAATATTTCTCTATGCTTTATCTTTAACATGGTCTATAATATATGTCATTATACTTTCTCATTAATCAAAGATAAAAATATAAATTATAGTTCAATTGAGAAAGCTTACTAATTGATGAGTATCTAATTGCAAATAGAGTATAAAGGGTAAATTAATTACCAATTGTGCAAGATTAATAATAGATGAGTATCAACATGCAACATATAGGAATCCATTTGTTAGAGCATATGTTTGAGTGGTTGATTTGCCATTGTTGACAACTTCCGTGATTTGATATAGCTTAGTGATATATGTATCTCACACATCAACCATGATACAACATCAATATACATTTTTTTACAAGGTAAATTGTCTTGAGGTTGGTAATATATGTTCTACAAACCATCTCCATTAGACAAACTAAGGGCTTGAAAGACTAACTATGGTCTCCTTTATTAATAATATTCTTTCTATGACATGATTAATCAATCAAAAAGTTTGGTTACCTAACAACAACAAATCATTAGAGCAAGAAAAGATATGAATATTCAATTGATATGCCTTCCAATCTCAAAAGATTATCAAAAGATAACCATTAATGGGTTTCAAACCAATTTGAAAAATATTGTAGCTCAAATATAAAACAAGTTAATTAAATATAATAATTTTGAATTAAATAACAAAATTATTTTTCATTTTCCCAAACTATACTTAATAGAGTTGAATTAATAAATAGAATATATATATATATATATATATATATATATATATATATATATATTCATATTATTTTTATTACACACCCACGCACATATACACACTACAAAAATTATGAATAGATTAACCAAAATGGCTTTTCTGGATTTTTCAAAAAAGTTGTTAAATGCATACACAGTAATTTTAATAATGCAAAAATTATTAAACACATATACACACTACCATAAATAAATGAACACAACAAAAAACTTACACTATCAAAAAATACACTGCTAAAAAACTTACCATAAATAACACAGACGATGATCATACACACACTCTCATTTTATCATTCATATAATAGCAAAATACAGATTTAAACAATTTGTTTTTGAATAATTATTCTAAAAAATTTATTTTTTAGATTAATAAATCAAGATCATATGTATTTTTTTAATGCTCCTCACTTAAGAAAACCCTTGAACAAAAACATTAGCAATGGGCCATGAATAATTGAAGTTTTAAATAGAAATATTTATAACCATAACAAAAAAAAGATACCAGCAAACTATAGCATCAAAATCACCCAAACCATGATAAAGAAGTTCACCCACTTAATACCAACATGCCCAAACAATGCATAACAATTTTTTAATTTAACATCTATTGTAATAAAAAAATTATAGATATAATTTTGTTTAAATAGTTTATGTATACTTTTTTATAGTCATATATATATAGTTATGTTTAAACACACTTATTTAAAGCAAAATTATATTTATGTATACTATTTTTGTATACAGTATGTAGTTAGTTATATTGGAAATTTTTTAAATTTGACATACCTACTATGCACCATCAAAATCCACAGAATGACAACGCATTATATCACAAATACATGAAGTATGTATATGATTAAGTATATATACACAATCCAAAAACATCACGATGAATAAAGGAGAAGAATTTCATAAACATTAAAAACTTAAGCTTAATCAAGTTAATCAATGAAGAATAAATGTATAAAACGTACCCCAAATCAAAAAAAAATTGAAACTTAAACCTTGAAATCAAATATATGTTGAAGCATCGGTGTCGAGGGATGGATGGCCTTCTGTGAAGGTTTGCATCACTTAAGCATCGGTGTCGAAGAAGATAATCGGTGTCAAAGAAGAAAATCGGTGTTGAAGAAGATAATCAAATTTTTTATATTTTTAATTATTATAATATTAAATAAATAATATATATATATAATCAAAAAAACTAATTAATTGTATTCACTATAAAAAATTTTTCGAACAAAATTAATGTGCATGTTCTAAGGTTTAAATGAAAAATAAACACCTTAAAATGTTTTATTATAATATTAATATAAACAATAAATATATAAACAATAAAAAAATTATGATTAGCCTTATAAAAAAATCAAATAGGTACAAAATTAACAAACTCCATATAATAAGACATAAATGAAAAGATGATTTGTCTTCTAGTCACTCGCCTAAGAATTATAAAATACTATTAATGTTAAAAAATATATAAAAATTTATATTTTATCGTTTAAAATTTTTAAGTCATATTTATTATTTTAATAAAAAATTAATGTTAAAAGCTAATAGTCAAAATATTACTCAATTATTTAATCCGTAAATATTTTTTTAAGAGTAAACATCTATGTATTTATTTATAAATATTAATTTATTTTTTTTAACTTTATTAAAAAAATTATATTTATATTTTATTTCAAGATTTAAAATATTGTATTATTTATTTATTTAAAAGGTTTCTATAATAATAAAATTTTTTACATAAAATAATCTTAATTTTTACTAGATTATTAGTCAATTCAGATAATTTATAAAATATTTTCTATTTTATTATACAATGAATTAATTTATATGTATATTAATAGAACTTTTAATATATGTTAATTTTAATTTTTAAAATAAAGAAAACAATTATTATACTTATTGAATTAATATTAATGTTACTTTAATACAAATTTTTAAGTTTCTTATTTTAAAATTTTAGAAAATCTTTTTGTATAATTTTATAAAAAATTAATACATCATAAAAATAGTTAATTTAGTCCTTATTAATATATATAATTGTTTTTGTATTTGGATATTTTTTTTAAATTATTTATTTATAATATAATTTTTTTTATGATTTTACGAGAAGAATGTATGTTTTAAGGATTGCTCATCTACAGACCATTAACATAAATTTAATAAACAAAATCAAATAAAATTTTAAAATTAATAAAAAATAAAAAAAAATAGATAAATAAATATTGGTTAGGGAAATGCCATTGCTAAATCCGTAGCTAAATTATGGATTTTATAAGATATGGAAAATTCGTCGCTATATTACATATTTTACTAGCTCGAGAAAATTTGTCGCTAAATCATAGATTTATTAGCATGAGAAATTCTATCAGTAAATCTGTCGCTAAATCCATCGTTAAATCATGGATTCTATTAGCAAGGAAAATTTCGTTGCTAAATCCATCACTAAATCATAGATTCAATAAGCAAGGGAAATTTTGTCTCTAAATCATGGATTTTATTAGCAAAAGAAATTCCGTCGCTAAATCCATCGCTAAATAATGGATTTTATTAGCAAGGAAAATTTTATTGCTAAATTTGTTGCTAAATTATCGATTTTATTAGCAAGGAAAATTCAGTCGCTAAATTCTTCGCTAAATAATGGATTTTATAAGCAGAGGAAATTCCATCGCTAAATTCGTTGCTAAATGATAAATATTACTAGCGAAGTAAAACCCCTCACTAAATCCGTCGCTAAATAATGCCTTGTATTAGCGAGGGAAAATTTCTCGCTAAATCCATCGCTAAATAATGACTTGTATTAGCGATGGAAAATCTCTCGCTAAATTTGTTGCTAAATAATGGCTAGTATTAGCTAGGGATATCCCGTCACTAATCCGTCTATAAATTCCCTGCTTTTCTTGAGTGGAATTTACGAAAATTTTCCATCACTAATCCATCGCTAATTCCGTCGCAAAAACCCCGCTTTTCTTGAACGGATTTTATGAAAATCTTGCGTCGCTAATCTGTCACTAAATCCCATGCTTTTTTTTGAATATTACGAAAAATTATCTGTCTCTAATGCATTGCTATTTTTTTTTCTAAAAACATTAATACCTTGTTATTCCATCGCTAATCCATTGCAATTAGCTAGGGATTGATCCCTAGCAAAAATGACCTATGTAAAATGAATTTTTCTTGTAGTTATTCTATCTATTTGTCTATCTACCTATTTATATATCTCTTTATCTATCTATCTATTTATGTATCAGTATGTTTATCTATTTATTATCTTTCTATCAATCTATCTTTCAAACTATCTATATATCTATCTATCTGTCTATATATATTAGTCTATCTATCTAATAGTATATCTATCTCTATATCTATATATCTAACTATCCATCTATCTATTTGTTTATATGACTATCTATTTGAATGTTTATAAGTCAATCTGTCTGTCAATCTGTATGTCTATCAGTCTGTCAATCTATCTACATATGTATATGTCAGTCTATTTGTCTAACTATTTATTAGTATATCTATCTGTCTATTTATCTATCTATCTATCTCTCTATATATCACTTTGTATATTTGACTATCTATTTCTATGTATATATGTCTATCTATCTGTTTATCTATCTATATGTCTATCTATATATATAAATGTCTGTAGATAGTTAGTTGTCTTCTTGCTAATATATCTGTCTATATGATAGAAAACAAAATATCTCTGCACTCAGATAGACAATATTATCTTTCTAATATGTACACAAATATCTATCATAAATTGTAGATTAGGTATATCATTACTATATTGATGTTGAATCTATCTATCTCTGATAATTATATATTGATTAATTGCATGTATATATCTATATCTACAAATTGATACATAATAAAATATAGATAATACATGACTATCTCTATATTATACATATATACTATAGTGTATATGTATACACGTATATATTTACATATACACTATAGTGTATATGTACATTTACTGAATTTATATGTATATATATATATACTTGTACATGTGTACCAGTACATATGAACATATACATATATACCATTGTATACATATATACTTTTATATATGTATATGTACTTATATATCAGTATATATATACATATATACTACAGTATATATGTACAAATATATTATAGTTTTATATATTTATGACATTAAGATTTGCAAAATCATGACATAGAGTTTTTAGTGATGTAGAATTTAGCATGGTTTGTATTAAATCAAATTTTGTAATGTTTGTAGTAATCTAAAACTTTTCATCTGTTATACCTGCTACTAAACTATATGTGTATACCTATATATAAATATTTGTATAACTATATAAACTCTATATAATTAAATATAAGTATATTTGTAATTATATATACATATATGTGTATATATATATATATATGTAAATCTATATATTTGTTTATAACTTTGTATATATTTATGTACAACTACATATACTTCTTGTATAAATATATCTATATATAATTATATGTTTAACTATATATAACTTTTATAACCATATATACTATATATATAATAATATATAAATATAAATAATTGTATCTTACTATATGTATAACTATAAAAACTGTTTACATTTAGATTAGGGATTAATCAGCTATAAAAATATAAAAGTAAAATTTATGATTAATTAAAAAATTTATTTAGATATTAAGAAAATAACTATTTTTGTTTAAAGAAATTATGATTATGAGGTATCTGAAGATGATAACTTTTTAATTCAAAAAAGATAGATAGATGTAAGTTATAGATTGGTTTGTCGAATATGAGTCTTTATAACCTGTTAAAATACTTAGACATCAATTTTGTTCTACTTTTTTTAGAGGGCATGAAGAATCTAGATGCATTGAGTTTGTAAAAATTATATCAAATTTTTTTCGTGATATCTAAAATGACTTGTGATTAGCTGATCTTTTCTATGTTAATGTATATTAAAATCTATCATATTTATGATTGTGAATATTATTTTAGATAGGAAAATCAATTACAATCAATATTATTGAAAATTTTTTATGATAGAAAGATTAAGATAATACATAGATGAGTCTTGAAAATCAAATTTATATATTACAAAAAAATACATATAATGATGTATATGATAAAATTTAAAGTTGTATAGATCATAATAGTTAGATTGAAAATGAGGTTATAATTTTTATCATTTTATGACTTAATGATTTGTAATATTTTTTATGTTTTAGTTTTATTTTGAAAGATTATGTTACCATATTTTATTTTAATAAGTATTAACTATAATTTTAATTTAATAATTTTATAAATGTTTTTTTTAATTCATAATTTTAAATTTTTTATATACTAGGTATGTGTGTATATATTTTGTATTTACATTATGTATACATGTATCTACATAATAATTTCTAACTATATACAAGGTGTATATGTATATATTCAATATGAGTCTTTATACACATTGTATGTACATTCTATATACATTATGTATGTATTTTGTAAATCGTAATACACAATAATTATATTATGTGTATATATAGATACACATAACAATTAACATATCTATGTTGTGTATAATATATTGATATAATGATGCCATCAAGCTTAGCACTTGCCACCAGCACACACTATCAAGGAGACATGGCCTATAGTCGTCCAGGTTCCAGGGCCTGGGCCCTTGTGAGTTGGACCAGGTGCCATGGACAGGCCCTGACTAGGGAATGCTTGGCTCTCTTGGTTCAGACCCTGGTTATTCTAGATTGAGCATGTGCCGGGCTAGACAATAACCACTCTCATCACAATTATTTGCAAAGATTTTTCATGAGAACTATCTGGAGTATCTTAATTTTTTTTCTATGAAGTTTGAGCTGATGAATATATATAATATTCATTATATTTATTGCATAATATTAATGTATGTATTTTTATTTAACTTGTAAATAGTCTAGGTAGTGTTGTGCTTATATTGATGGTATGCTCCAAACACTTTTACTTTTGTTCTTTAAAAAAACATCAGGTGTCTTGGGGCAATCTCCAACATGTTAGCAAAATGGTGGTGGTTGGTGGTGGTATTATCACTTTTATTTCTCCCATTTTATATCATGTTCAAAATATTAATACATGCATTTAGTTGCCTGATTCTTAATGCAACCAAACCTATAAAAGTGACAAAGTACAATGCCACACAGAAGAAGAAATACATGATGAAAATTTATCTTCGAGAGCATGGTAGATTTATAAGATAGAAAGCATGTTGTGGTTGAATTAGCATCAAGGTCATTGAAGATTGTATTATTTAGTTTTGACATGTGTTTATTTTTTTGTTATGTTTTGGAAGATAAAAATTCTATTTGTCTGGACATGTACTGTTCTGATTTTCATTGGGAAACTTTTTTTATTTTTTATTTGTCAATTAGTTTACGTAAAGCTGAAGCCTGTGAAATTTGTTAATGTTACCAGGTTTCTACTTACCATGCAGAGTTGGATGTTCTGGCAATGCAATATTGGGCCTCATGTGCTAGCTCTTGTGGTGTGTTGATCCATCTTTTCAGTAATGTGGCGCATGACATGCACTGTATATGTACAAGTATATAAGTATGAATATACTTGGTATATACAAAAGTATATAATGAGTATATACGTAGGTATATAATGAGTATGTACATAAGTAGGTGCATATATTTATTTGTAGACATGTATATATTGTCATACATACACGCCCATTCACATACACACACACACACATGTTTGAATATATAATTGCTCGGGCTGGTCTAGTCATCATCATGCATTGCTTACCAATGCAGGTCATAAAGTCATGAATATTAGACCTTTCCCAAACTGTGGTATGAAGATATTTCTTATCTAGGCCAGCCTGGCAGACATAGGTTGGTCTTAATCTTTTAGTAATTGTGTAGATATGTAATTATCACATGGTACAAAGCGTATGTATAAGGAAATAAGTTTTCTTGCTGTAGGCACTACAATGATTGGTTATAATTGTACTATGTCTTAGGATGATGATAATGATGCTCATGTAGTGTCGTGTAATTTTATTACATCTCACAAAACTATATTCAATTGGAAGGAAAAACGTATCATTACATGATTTTTACCGGCCTCAAGTGCCAACAGGAATATCGGGTCCTGTTTATGGAGAAATAGCTCGCTGTCACGTCAAAAACTCTCTCAATCTCAAAATAAGTGGTTGGTAGGGAAGTTTATCAATCGAGCATCATCGCCAGCCCCACTTTTATTATCAGCGGCAGCAGCAGCAGTGGCAGCAACAGCAGTGGTAGCAGTGCGACAACGGCAGCGACAGCGACAACAACAGTAGCAGTGGCTGTAGTAGGGGTAGTGGAACCACTAATGTGCAGCATCAGCAGTGGCAGTGGCAGTAGCAGTAGTAGGAGAAACAGTAGCAACAGTGGTGGTGGCAGCAGCAGTAGTAGTAGTGGTAGCGGCTTCAGAAGTAACAGCATAAATGCTATATATACGTACGTATATACACACATATATTACTATAGTATTTGTACATATAATACTACAGTATTATATGTACATATATACTGAGTATATACATACATAGTATATATGTACAGCTATATATGTAATTTGTTTTTACTTAATAATCTGTTTTAATATTTTCATGTAAGTACATGAAAGGAAATATTAAAAGCCCGGAGATAAAGTAGTAGCACAATAACGGAGGTCCTGCTGACCGGACCTCTTCGTTTTTTGAGCAAAGCCTGGCCCATTCCATGATCCGACCCGCTTCGGTTAAATGAACCGGATGTTTATTTTTTCATATAAAACGATTTGTATTTATTTTTCGGGCGGCTGTTTTGACCCAGTTGAACTGTTCATCTTCCCTCTCCTCTCGCTCTGCACAATTTCGCGACTGCCAAAGGCTGCATACTGTAAGACATTCTGATTCTTGGTTTTAATCTGTAATGCATAAGTATTTTCTGGTGGAGGTAGCTAGTCGTACTGAGCGACTAGCGAACCACGTTATTTCCTGTGTTGAATTTTCGTTTTTTGATTCTGTCGTGGATGCTGTTGGATTGGGATATATATATATTGCTTGTTTCTGTGTTTCTGTTGTTTTCTGTTTCTTAATCTCACTACCCATGGAAGCGCAATTACCCAACCTGTACATATAATACTGCAGTAATATATGATCATATCACTATAGTATATATGAACTATATACTACAGTATTATATAGTTATCAAAACATAACTTTTTTTTATTTTTATTTTTTGATTATATTCATTAATTTAAATTTCATACAGATATAGTACCTCATTATTCTCCATATGAAGTTTGTATAAGCGAGGAATTTTTTATTAGACATGATGCACCGCGACCTTGGACAGCTTTGTAGCAGTAGAAAGATTGTGAGTCGGAGGAGCTGAGGAAGAGAAAGCAACATCAATGCACTGATAGATTATACTTTATGCACTATCAATAGATGCATTGATGAATAAGATGTAATAAAATTTTGTTATGTCTTTGTTTTAAATATGTAAGACAATGGTTTTCTTAGATTGCAGTTATTCAAAATTATTATTCTAATAATTTATTCATCATTTTGTGTTGCACATTAGCATGGGTGGAGTGCTATATTTTTCTAGGTTTAAGATTCTTATTATTTGTTAATGGTTACTACTACAGATGATCAGTCTCTATTTCATCTGCCAGATCTTTGTTAGCAATATGAAAACCTTTCTTTTAATCTGGAATGTATACAAATATTAAAAGATATATAAATGCTAATATATAGAAAGATATATTGCTTATGCTATATAGTGCTGAAATTCCTAATTATATCAATCTATTTTTTTAGTTTTATACTAAAAAAATATAGTTTATGCTCTACCCAAAGAACTGGCAGGGTATTGAATATATCTAAATGTTGATAGATAGACACGATATATTTAATATATTTTCTATATCTGTGAATATAGATAGAACAATTCAACTGGGCAGAATATGATTTGCTATTGAAGAAGAAGTGGAGGTGAAAAGCTGGCCATTGTCCAGAAGTACCAAGAAGATCTCAGGTTGGCACAAAAGTTCCATTTGACGACCTAGGCTGAATAACCACTCAAATAGGTATGCACCAAAAAAGCATAGAAAAAGCATTGGAAGAAATTAGGAAACTAGAGAGAAGTTTAGAGAATTATATTCCAAGAGAATAGAACAAGCCCCACGAGCTCAAGCATGACTTAAGAAATAAGAAAAAACTTATAAATCTGAAATGCAAGTCAAAATGCATAACAAGAGCCCAAACGAAATACACTTAAAATGAATAGTCTATTTTGGAATATAAGAGGAGTAGCGAACACTCCTATGTTTAATAGAATTAATAATTTAATTAAAATCAAGAAAATTAAAATAGTTGCATTGGCTGAACCAATGGTAGATAAAAATCAGATAGAAAATTATAAGACGAAGCAAGTAATGGGAGGGAGATTAGGAAAATGCTTTGGCATGATATGATTTCATTAGCAGCCAGAAAAACCCCATGGATCATTGGAGGAGATTTCAATGTGATCAGAAACATTACAAAGAAAAAAGATGGTAGGCCTCCCAACCTGATAGCAATATCGTAATTTAACGAGGCTATTGCCAGTGCAAAATTAATTGAGATAGATTATCTAGGACCAAATTTCACATGGTGTAATGATTGGAGGAAAAGAGGAGCGATCTGGTCGTGACTCGATCGGGTGCTAGTTAATACTCAATGGCTAGATAAGATGGGCGAAATAAAGGTCCAGCATTTAAGCAAAACCTGCTTAGATCATAGCCCGCTATTGATTACAGTGCAAAAAAATAAAATAAACCAGAAAAGGTTTATTTTTCAAAACATGGGGGGTATGCACAAGGATTTTGAGGCCGAAGTGAGAGATTCATGGGAAAAGCCAACTTTGGGTAACCCCATGAAGATATTGGGACAAAAACTACGTGCACTATGTCAAGGTCTCAATAAATTGAATAAGGAGGTATTTGGTAATATTGTTTCAAAAATCTAGGAAGCTGAGGATAAAGTAACAGCCTTAGAGATAGAATATGAAGTTTAACAAGATGACCAATCTAGAATGGAGCTTAGCAAAGCAAAAGCAGAATTGAGACTCAGAATGCATATGGAAGAAGTCTTTTGGAAACAAATGGCTAAAATAAAATGGCTAAAAGACGGAGATAAAAATATGAAAATTTTCAACACAATGGTAAAAATTTAAAATAAAAAATTAGGAATAAAAGGTCTCAAAGGAATCAACGGAGAGTGATTAGAAAGAGAGAATGATATTATAAAAGAATTAGAAGAGTTCTTCAAAGCTCATCTAAGTGGGTCAATTGTAGGTAGGAAATGCATATAAATGGAAAAAATTGAAAAAAGAGTTTCAGAAGAAGATAATAAAATGCTGGCAGAAATTCCTACGAAAGTAGAAGTGAAAGAGACAGTTTTTAATGCCAATAAAGAAAGCTCTACGGGCCTATATGGATGGAATTATGGATTTTTTCAAAGATGCTGGAGTATAATCAAAAAGGAAATAATTGCAGCTCTAATCTGGATCTTCATAGGCGCAGAAATCTCAAAATCATGGGCCAGCTCATACATAATTCTGATTCCCAAGAAGAATAACTTGCAGAAAATTGAAGACTATAGGTCAATTAGCCTATGCAACACAATTTATAAAATTCTAGCTAAAGTCCTCTTGAACAGATTGATTAGGTTACTTCCTAATATAATATCACCAGAACAATCAGGTTTTCTTAAAAACAAGTTGATAATGGAAAATATTAGCCTTGCATTAGAAATGATGAGGGATATAGGGTAGAAGTTGAGAGGTCATAACGTAATCATGAAGCTTGATCTGTCAAAAGCTTTTGACAGTGTCGAATGGAACATTTTGTGATATCTAATGAGAAGAATGAGATTTTCTGAATTCTGGATTGACATTATATACAGATGCATATCTAGTGTCTGGGTCAAAATTCTCATAAATGGAAAGATAGGTGAAGAATTTAAACCATCTAGAGGCCTTAGGCAAGGAGATAAATAGATAGATAGAGAGGTAGACATATAGGCACATAGATATAGAAAAATATAGAGTTAGAATAATATACAAATAGATAGTTTGATTGCTAGACACTTAGACATATATAAATAGATAAAATATAGATTTATAGATAGATATAAAATTAGATTGATATACAGTTAGACAAGTAGATAAATAGATAGTTAAAAAAGTATACATATAGACAGTTAGACAGGTAGACAGACAGATAGATAGATAGATTGACAGCTAGATAGATAGATAGATAAATAGATAGAAAGATAGACAGATAGATAGATCTACAGATAGACATATCAATAAATAGACAAATAGACATTTAGACAAAGAGATATGTAGACAGATAGAGAGGTTGATAGATAGATAGATAGAAAGAAAAATAGAAAGATAGATAGATAGAAAGATAGATAGAAAGATAGATAGAAAGATAGATAGAAAGATAGATAGATAAATAGATAGACAGATAGATATATAGATGGATAGACATATAGATAGATAGATAGATAAACAGATAAACAGATAGATAGATAGATAGACATATATTTGATAGATAGGCAGATAGAGATATACATTGATCAATTGATAGTCAGATAGATATATAAAGAGATTTGGAGATGTAGAGATAAAGAGATAGACAAAAATACATATAAGAGACAAGCAGATAAACAAAGAGAAAAAAAGACTTATAGACACATCGACAAATAGTGAGATAGATAAATTGACAAATAGACAGGTTGACAAATAAATATATAGACAGATAGCTAGGTAGGTATGTATGTAGGTAGGCAGGTAAACAAGTAGAGGGAAAGAGATAGAGAGGTAGATGGAAAGAGAAGTAGAAAAAAAAAGAAAGGGAGAGAGAGATATATAGAGATAGAGGAATAGAGAGATAAAGATATAGAGATAAATAGATAGAGAGATAGAGAAATAGAAAGAAAGAGAGATAGAGAAATAGAGAGATAAAGAGATAGATAGATAAAGAAAGTAAGTTATATAGAGATAGAGAGTTAGAAAGATAGAGAGATAGATAGATAGAAAAATAGAAAATAGAAGGAAATATATATAGATTGACTAATAGACTGAGAGAATAACAAACTGACCGACTAATAGATAGATAAATAGACAGAAAGATAGATAAACTGATATATAGACATAGACAGAAAGAAAGAAAGATAAACTGAGAGACTAGTAGATACACAAATAGACAGATAGATAAATAGATAGACAAATAGATAGATATATATATATATATATATAGACATAGATAGATAGATAGATAAACTAATAGATAGATAGATAGATAGAAAAATAGATAGATTAAAAGATAAAGAGATAGACTAATAGATATATATATATATATATATATACAAATATACATATGGATAGATAGATTTACATATAGATAGATAGGTAGATAAAAATATAGAATGATAGACAAATAGGTATTTAGGAAAATAAGCAGATTGACAAATATATAGAAAGATAGAGTTATATAGTTAGATGGATAGATAGATAGATATATAGAGATATATATTTATAGATTAATAGATACATAGATAGATAAATAAGAAGACAAACACAAAAATAAATAGATAGATAGACAAATAAAAAGATAAATAGATACACAAATACATAGTTAGATGAATAATTAGATTGATAGATATATATATATATATATATATATATATATATATATATATATATATATAGATATAGATAGATAGATATATAGATATATAGAGATAATAGAAAAATAGATGGACAAAAAGGTAGATAAACAATCGATAGATAAATAGATTGACAGATAGTCAAATAGTAGATAGACAAATAGCTGGAAATACACAGATTGATTAATTGTTAGATAGACAGGTAGATAAACATATATACAAGTACATACATAGACAAATAGAAAGATAGATAGATAAACAAAAATATATAAATATACAGATAGACTAATAGACAAATATACAAATAGTTAGATATACAAATAGATATATAAAAAGAAAGGTTGTTATATAGATAGACATATAGATAGATATATAGATTGACATATAGATAGCTAAATTGATATACAAATGACATATATATAGATAAATAGATACAAAAATAAATAAATAGATAAATTAAAAAAAAGCGTCGAATAGATAGATAGATAGATTAATTAATTAACCGAGAGACAGATAGATATATACAAACAAATAGAGATTGATAGATAACTAAATAGATATATTGATTGATAGACACATAAACACATAGACAAATGGACATATAGATAGAAATATAGATTTATAGATAGATAGATAGACATATAGATATGCAAAAAAGACAGATATACATATTGAAAGATAACAAATAGATAGATTGATAAATATACAGAAATGTAGAAAAACAATTAGATAGATAGACAAATAGACAAAAATATAGATAGACGGATAGATAAACAGATATATAGATAAACATATTGATAGATAGATAGATACAAAAACAGTCAAAAAGATATAGAGAGAAAGATAGATAAATAGATAGATCGATTAACAGATAGAGAGATGGATAGATAGATAAATAGATAGATAGTAGACATATATAAATATAGATAGAGAGATAGATAAATAGATTTATTGATTGCTTGACACATAGGTATATAGTAAGATAGATAAATACATAGATAGAAAGATAGATAGACACACTTAAAGATAGATAGATAGATATATAGACAGACAGACATATAGATAGATAAATAGATTTATAGTCATATAGATAGATAAATTATTAGATAGTTAGATTGAGAGACAGAGAGATAGTCAAATAGACATAAATATAGATAGAGAGATAGAGAAATAGATAGAGAGACAGATAGTGAGATATATAGATAGACAGAGAGACAGAGAGATAAATAGATAAATAGGAAGGTAGATAGATAGATAGATCGATAGATAACAAGCTAGCTAGGTAGTTAGTTAGGTAAAGAGAATGAAAGATAGAGAGATAAAGAGATAGAGAGATAAAGATATAGAGAGAAAGATATCTTGAGATTTAGAGATTGAGAGATATAGAGGAAGATAGAGAGATAGAGAGATAGTACATACATAGAAAAATAGAAAAAGAGATTGAGAGATAGAAAGTGATAGAAAGAAAAAGAAATAGATAGATAAGGATAGATAGAGATAGAGTAATTGAAAGATAGAGAGTTATGGAGTTACAAAGATAGAGAGATAGAGATATAGAGTGATAGATAGAGAAAGAGATCGAGAGATAAAGATACATATAGATAGAGAGATAGAAAGATAGATAGAAAGAGAGATACATAGATAGAAAGATAGACAGATAGATGAATAAACATATAGACAAATAGATAGATAGACAGATAGATAGTCTGAATAACTAACTCACTGACTGACTAAATAATTGACTGAGTTATAGACTGACATACTAATAGATTTGCAGACTGATATACTAATATACTGACAAACTAATAGGCTAACATACTGAATACAAATAAATAGACTAATAAAAAGATTAATAAATAGACAGACAAATAGAATAATAGATAGAAATGTTGACAAACAAATAGAAAAACAAATAGATAGATAGGCAGATAGACAGATAGATAGTCAGGTATACAAAATGTCAGGCAGACAAATAGTCAGGAACACAGGTAGTCAAGCATATAGATTGTCATGCAAAAAGATAGATAGACAAACAAAAAACTAAATGAAAGATAGTCAAGAAAATATAAAGAAATAATAAGATAAATAGATAGATAGTAGATAGATAGAAAGATAGATAAATAGACTGATAGATAGATAGATATACAAATAGATAGATACTCAGATAGACAAATAGATAGATACATAGTTATATAGACAGATAGATAGATAGATAAACAAATAGATAGATTGACAGATAAACAAATAGACATATAGACTTATAGACAGATAGACATATAGATAAATAGATAGATAGTAAAATAGACAGATAGATAGTTAGTTAGATATATAGATTGAAAGATAGAGAGAGAAGGATAGATAGAAATACAGACACAGAGATAGAGGATAGATAGAGAGACAGGAAGAGTGATAAATAGAGAGACAGAAAGATAGATAGATAGATTTATAGGTATGTAGGTAGATAGAGAGATAGATAGATAGCTAGGTAGGTATGTAGATAAGTACGTAGGTAGGTAGGTATAAAGATTGAGAGATAGTGAGGTTATAAGATTAAGAGAAAATGAGATAAAGATATAAATAAATAGAGAGATTAAAAGATTGAGAGATTGAGAGATAGACAAGGAGATGGAGAGATAAAGATATAGAGAGAGGGAGAGAGAGAGAGATATATATATATATATATATATAGGGAGATAGAGAGATAAAAAGATAAAGTGATAGATAGATAGAGGCAAAAAGAAAGAGAAATATATAGATAAAGAGAAATGGAGATAAAGAGATAAAGAGATTGAGAGATTGTAGATAGATAGAGATATAGATAGATAGTGAAATAAAGAAATATTGAGATAGAGATATAGAAGATATATAGATAGTCAGATAAAGAGATATAGAGATGGAATGATAGAAGGATAGAGAGATATAGAGATAGAGAAATATAGAGATAGAAAGATAGACATATAGATCAATAGATAGATAGACACATCGATAGATAGATAGATAGACAGACTAAATGACTAACTGACTAATTGACTGATAGACTAACTAATTGATTGACTGACTAGTACACTGACAAACTAAAGACTAACAGACTAAATGACTTATAGACTAGCTAACAATCAGACTATTAAACTGAAAAATAGACATATAGACTAATAGATATACTAATATATAGACAAAAAGATAGATAGAAAGATAGAAAAACAGACACACAGAAAGATTGACTAACAGATAGACAAATAGATAGATCAACACACAAGCAGATAGATAGTTAGGTAGACAAATAGTCAGGTAGACAAATAGTCAGAAAGATAGATAGTCAAGCATACATATAGTCAAGCAGAAAGATAGATAGAAAGATAAACAAATAAATGGATAGACAAAGACTAACTAATTGACTGATTGACTCTCCTACTAACTTACAGATAGGTAGATAGAAACATAGAAAGATAGATTCACAAACAAATAGGCATATAGAAAATAGATCAACAGACATATAGACAGATATATATATATATATATATATATATGTGTGTGTGTGTGTGTGTGTGTATGTATGTATGTATTAATTTAATTTATGACAAATTGATAGACAAATAGAAAGATAGATTGTAGACAAATAGATAGACATATAGATAGATAGACAAATAGATAGATAATTAGATAGATAGGCAGATAAATATATAGATATATTTATAAAAAGATAGATAGATAGACACACAGATAGACAGACATATAGGATGACAAATAGACAAATAATCAAATTCATCGATAGATAGATAGATAGATATACATAAATATATACAGAGAGACAGAGATTAAAAGATATATAGAGAGATAGGGAAATAGATAGATAGATTGATTGATTGATAGTAGGTATACTAATAGATAGGTTGACAAATTGATAGATAGATAGATAGCAAAGTAGATAGGTATCTAGGTAGGTACGTAAGTAGGTAGAAAGATAAAAAGAGAGGGAAGAATAGATATAGATAGATAGATAAAGAGATATATAGACACAGAGAGAAATAAATAGAAGGATTGAGGGAAAGATAGATAGACACATATGAAAATAGACAAACAAAAAGATAGACAGAATGAAAGATAGATATATAGACTAATAGACTGGCAAACTAATAAACTAATAGACATGCAAACTAATAGACAAACAAACTGATATACTAACAGACTGAAAGGCAGATAGATAGACATACAGACATATAACACAGATAGATAGAAACACAAATAGACAGTTAGATAGATAGACAGATATATAGATAGATAGACATTTAGATAGATAGATAAAAAGATAAACATGTATACAAATAGAAGATTTTCAAATAGATAGATAGAGAGATAAAGAGATAGAGAGATTAACATATAGAAATATAGATAGATAACTAGATATATATATATAAAGATAGATAGATTGTTAGAAAGATAGACAAAAAGATAGATAGATAAATAGGAAGATAGATAGATAGACAGATAAATAGATTAATAAATAGACAGAATAGATAGATAGACAAATTGATAGATACACAAATAAAAATATAGAAAGAAAGATGCAAACATATTTAGGCAGATAAGCAGACAGACATATAGATAGATAGATAGACAAAATTGCAGATATACAGATATAGATATAAATACATAGGTATATAGATAGATATTTAGATTGAAAGATTGACAAATAGAATTTTATATATAAATATAGATTGACTGATGACTAATTGACTAATTGATAGAAACACAGATAGATAGTTAGACATAAATGAATTTATAAAGTTTAATAGCTAGACAGATAGAAAATAGAAAGATATACAAATACATAGATTTATAAATTGATACATTGACAAATACATAGATAGACAGAAAGATAGATAGATATATAGATAGTTAAGAAGATACACAAAAAGATAGATAGATTGATTGATAGATTGACAAATAAATAGATAGATACATAAATAGACAAATGCATAGATAGATGGATAAATAGATAGACATATAGACAGATAGACAGATTGAAAAATAGGAATATAGATATATCAATAGATAGATAGATAGATTGAAAAATAGACAGATATACAGATAGACAGATACTTAGATAGATAGATAGACAGGTAGATAGATAAATAGATAGAGAGATATATAAATAGACACATAAATAGATAGACGGATAGACAAAATGATAGATAAACAAATGTCAAATAGATAGATATAAAGATAGTCAAATATTAGAAAGACATATCGATAGATAGATAGTTATATATATATATATATATATATATATATATATATATATAAACATATAGATCGAAAAATAGAAAGATAGATAGATAGAGAGATTGATAGACAGATAGATGGATAGATGGATAGACAGATAGATAGATAAATAGACAAATAGATAGATAGATAGGTTGACATATAGATATATAGTTGGATAGTTAGATTAATAGATAGATTGAAAGAAAGATTGTAACACTAATTGATAGATAAATAGAAAGTGAGATAAATAGATATAGAGATAAATAGATATATAAATAGATAGAAAGACATATAGATAGATAGATAGACAAATAGATAGGCAAATAAATAGATAGATAGAAAGATACGTAGAAAGATTGATATAAAAAGAAATAGATAGATAAATAGAAAAAAAATAGTTAGATAGATAGATAGATAGATAAAGAAATAGATAGACATTTTGAGAGAGATTTATATAGATAGATAGGAAAATAGATAAAAATATAGATAGACAGATAGATATATAGATAGATAGATACATAAACAAATAGATAGAGAAAAAGTTTGAAAGATTGATAAAAAGATAGATAGATTGATAGAAAGATAGATTGATTGATTGAAAGATAGATTGATAGAAAGTGTGATGGACAAATTGATAGATAGATTAATAGACAGATAGATAGACATAAAGATAGACAAATAGATACAAAGATAGATAGTTAGCACCCACAAATCTTAGACATAGCTGCATTCACAACCTAAGCATCAATATCTATCACTTTCCTCAACCCTATGTTATTCAAATCCTACAAAATTTCATCCTCAGATCTAACCCCCGTGAATTATTTAGTAACCTTTCTATTCTTAATGAAGTTTTTGGTGTTATGTCGAAATGGATGATTAATGGGCAAAAACATATGATGGTGTATAACCACCACTATTTTCCACTCTTAATTAAACTAAAAGCATCAAAATTTTCCATAGAATGTGTAAATGCTAACATACCAGTTGTACTCCACCCAGACATCATAGAATATGCTAAAAAGTCATTTATGGTCCATATGAGGGCAGCGCGCATCAGAAAATTTTTCCATTTGAAAATATCATAAGTTTGAACCCCAACACACCCAAGACATTTTATCTCCGCTAACAGCTACAAGAAAATCTATCTTCCCCTTTGGATTCGTTAGCCCCGACACTAACATAGTAAAAAAATAAATTCTTCCTTCAGACATAAGTATGGAGGCAAGTTATATAGCATTACTACCACAGGCCACAATGAATATTACTGTCCAGATTGTCCATATGGCTAAAAACCATCAGCCAAACCTAGCCTAACATTTCAAATATCAGAAGAAAAATCAGGAAAACACCCATCAAAATGTTTCCAAGTAGGGGCATCAGAAGGGTGAAACATCTTACCATCCTCCATATGATCCTCTGAATGCCACCTCATTTTATTAGATGTTGTGATTGATGCATATAATCTCTGCAACCTAGGTGTTATTGGAAAATCATGCATCTTCTTATATGGCACCTTCATCTTTCATATATACAATTTATTTCTAGAACTCCTAACCTTTTGCTTGTACCGAGCATGACCACATATTTTACAACTCTTAAGGTCACTGTCATCACCCTCGTTCATCATCCAGTTGTTGACACAATAATGAATGACCTGTACGAGTAATCCCAAGCCTCTAACTAACTTCTTCATGCTATAGAAATCTAATGGCATCAGATTATCTCTTAGAAACAATTCTTGAATAAAATTAGACAAATCAAAAATCATGTCTGTGGACACCTGTGTCAGCACTTTATTTCTAACATCCTCACGACCATAAATAGTTGAGTATGCTTAGAATTTCTCTCATATGCAAGTTAGTCTCCAGCTCGAATCATGTCATACAAATTCCTTGCCTCGGCATTGGGTTTCTCATTCATGTTGAATTCAGGACCCATAGCATCACAAACCATTCTATGGTGTGTAATCTGATTCAAATTATCTGAGACAATCTGATTAGTTTCACTTACTAACACCCGTACTGAAATTGAACACCTTTGTTGGACTTGCTTCTTACCATGGTATATCCAAACATAGTGATCCACAACAAAACCATTTCTATACAAATCCATCTTCACTGTCTCAGCATTCTAAAAGCAAACTAAACAATTTCACACCTTTGTTGGACACCTTTGTTGGACTTATCTGATATTTAACTAAAGTGGAATGACACCTTATATATGTACCACCATTCATACACTCAGGATGTCTAAGAGGAAGCTCAACAAATTCAACAACTTTATCCCCCCATTCATTAAAGAATATTCCATTGATTATTTGACCCGTGTACATCCATTCATGATAGTCTTCCATAACTAGTCACAAAAAAAATCAATTTAGTAAACGAACATGATTGTCTCTAATAAATTTTATGTTCATTGAAAATTTATTTTAGTTCTGATAAAGTTTTTTTTACGCGTGATATGCAACCTACTATACATCCACCTCCACCTCCACTCGTCCAATAGTTATTTTCACTTCAATAGGTTTTGTCCTAATCCATAATGGAGCATTAACAATATATAGCTAGGAATTTGGTAAAAGCATAAAAAAAGGGATCAAACACATTAACCATGGCTGCAAACATCTTCTTTGTTTGTTCAAAATTATGGTGTACCTGGAAACACAAGGCACAAGAAATTTGCTTTTAAATTTAATAGGATGAAAGTTCAATACATACATACATACAAACATACATGGATACATACATAGAAATATGACCATTTTCCCTTATAAAAGATGCAAATTATAATAAAAAAATTAAATCTTTTTTATAAATTATTAATATTAACACATTATGCCTAATCTGAATACCAAACACAGTTTTTCAATTAATTACAAATTATTTTCTCATCCGTTGCATCTTAACACATAATAAGAAGTAGCTTAGAAGACTATAAAATTTATTTGTAAAATTTTTAATTACATCATAAAAGACTGCTAGACCATATACTTGTCTTGTATTGAGTTGTTGGGCTTTCTCTCGAGGCTTTAACACATTGTATGGGTTGGTATCATCAAAAGGTGGAAGAGGTTTCAGAATCAACCATACCTCATTACACCGAACACTTGGGAAAAATAAATGTCAGTGAGATGAAAATAATTCAAAACAAAAATAAATAGAAGCTGGCAATAGAATATGTAAAAGCAACTCGTGTGATTCATCACCTACTTAAACAATTATTTATGAGTAATGTCAAACATAGAGGCGTAAAAATGGCCGTGTTGTGCCAGAATGGTCCATTATAGTGTGACATATATGTATCGTTATATGTTATTATACATATAATATATATAGTTATAAATCATTATATATAGTTAAACATATAGTTATACACACACACACACACACACACGCACGCACAAGTAATTATAAGTAATTATACAAAAATGTATACAAAGTTATAAACAAATATATAGATTTACATATATGTATACATATATGTATAAATTTTAACAAATATAATTATATTTAATTTTATAGACTTTTATATAGTTATACAAATATTTATTTATAGTTATACACATATAGTTAAACATAATGTTGTATGTTGTTATACATTTAATTATAAATATAGTTACATGTGATTATACATATAGTTACACATATAGTTAAACGTATATTTATACATGTAGGTTTATATATTTTTTCATTTAATTTTATATCTTTATAAATATAGTTATGTATAGGTTTATATATAGTAGAATACTTTTTTATATATTAATATATACAAATATATTAAATATAAGTTGTAAAGTATATATTTAAATATTATTATGTATAAAGCTTTTATAGTTATACATATAGTAAAATACAATTATTTATAGTTATATATTATTATTCATATAATATATATAGTTATAAATAGTTATATATAATTAAAAAAATTAGTTATACATAGATATATTAATACACGTAGTGATAAGTAGTTATACATAAATGTATACAAAATTATAAACAAATATGTAGATTTACATTTATGTATACATATATGTATACATAGTTATAAATATAGTTTTATTTAATTATATAGAGTTTTATATAGTTATACAATTATAAATAAATAGTTATACACATTTACTTAAACATGATGTTGTATGTTGTTATATAGTAATTATAAATATAGTTGCATGTTGTTATACATATTGTTACACGTTTAGTTATACTTATATTTATACATATAGGTAAAATATGTTTTCATTTAATTTTATATATTTATACATATAGTTATGTATAGGTATAGTTATAGTAAAATACTTTTTTATATGCTAATATATACAAATATATATTAAATATAAGCTATAAATTTAATATTTAAATATAATTATGCATCAATTGTTTTATATTTATACATATAGTAAGATACAATTATTTATAGTTATATATTATTATACATATAATATATAATTATAAATAGTAAAATATAATTTAACATATAGTTATATATAGATATATTCATACAAGTAGGTATAAGTATTTACACATAAATATATACAACGTTATAACTAATATTTTGATTTAATTATATGAATACATATATGTATATATAGTTACAAATATACGTATATTAATTATATAGAGTGTTACATAGTTATACAAATATTTATATATAGTAATACACATATAGTTATAAATATTTATGTAATTAAAGATATAATTATATATAACATTTATATAGTTATACATTTAGTAAAATACAATTATATATAGTTATATATTAGTATACATATAATATATTTTTTTAGAAATATAGTTATATAAAATTATACATATAGTTATACTTTATTATATAGTTAAAAATTAGTTATGTATAGTTATAAATATAATTATAAAAATAGTTTACTTAATTATAAATATAATTATAAATACTTATATATATAATATATAATTAATACATGTTTATATATAATATTTGTAATTAAAATATTTTTATAAATGTTACTTAAATATAATTATATATATGTAACACTTTTATAAATAATATACAGTATTTGTATCATATTTATATAAACATTATAAATATTCTATATTTATATAAAAATTAATATGTAATATAAAAATTTAGAAACTTGTATAATCATTTAATGTTCCATAATTGTTATATAAAAAAATTTAGAAATGGATAGTTTTATGTAAATGTTGTATAGATATTTACAAACATTAATACATATTTATAAATATTTATATTTAACATTATATGTTAATATAAACATATAAGTGTTTATATATAATGTAATATATTTATATAAAATAATGTATAGATATTTATATATAATGTCATACGATTATATAATTTTATAAAACTTTATATATATTATTACATGTTTATAATTTATTCAGAGATAACAAAAATAAACCCATTAACAGTTAGTTTAATTTTTCTTAAGTTACAGGAGCAGAAAATATTATGCATTATATATTTTCTTCGGCTACAGAAGGAT